>NW_004624843.1:2556279-2595155 GCF_000247695.1 Heterocephalus glaber | reverse complement strand
CTGTTGGTTCCTGCATGGATTACCTCCTCTGAGCTGCGAGAAGTGGGACAGGAGCTGGGAGCAGCAGTAGGGATGGTGGCCTGGAAGCCTCTTCCTCTGGTCCAGGAGCAGTGGGACAGCGGCTCAGAAGCCACTACCTCTGGGCAGGGAGTGGCAGGAGGGATGGCAGCCCAATAGCCCTTTCCTCTGGGCCCAGAATGGCAGGATGGAGCTATTTTTACTTTTGTTTACAGTCCTGCTTTAATGGGTCTAGTAGGGCAATAATTATCTCCTGAGAAGCGTTTCTTAGTTCTGTTGTCAGAAACAGGATGTGAGACTGGATTTCATAGAGAACACAAATCACATTTTCTTATTCCAGTGATATTTACCTCTACCTTGCACAAAATATTTATCTTTGGTTTCCATTTTAACAATAAAATTAATTTTATAATAGAATTCATATTTTCTTATTCCAGTGATATTTATCTGTACCTTGCACAAAATATTTATCTTTGGTTTCCATTTTATCAATAAAATTAATTTTACAATAGAATTCTTTTCAAATATACCTCTGTAACATATTGAAGCAAAAGCAGTAAAAGGATGAGGACTCATCACGTCCTTACTTTGGTGTCATGAAGACCCAGACAGACTCTGGAAAGAATAAGACTTTTAATATAAAAATATTTTAGGAAACTGAGAGATATTAGATGCTAAATATAGTTTTTAATGGAGAAAATTTGTCATTGAATCTAATGGAAGGAGGAGGGAAACATGCTCTTCATAATCATTTTCAGTACTGGCCATTTAAGACTATAAAATAAAATAAAAGCAGTCATTTTCTATGACACATAATTCTCAACAAAGGGTAAAATTGATTTGTATTCTTCTGTTACACTTTGCTTAAGTACTTCATTACCAGAAAATAAGCCCCTCTGATTAAGGACGATATCATGTCTTAACCAATTTTTATTTTTTAGCTGTGTATGTCTGAAAAAAATTGTACACTTCCCTCAGCTGCTCCAGCAAAGGAGTTCACTTAATGAAAAACTATTTGTGAAGATGATGTGATTAATATCTGAACATTTCCAGTCTTTCTTTTGCCATGTGATGGTACCTCTGATTTCTTAAGAAAAGTGAAAAAATACACAACTATTAGTGTTTAACAGGTTAATATCATTGACTCAATTGACAATGGAAAGAGTTCCTGAAATCCATATTGTACAGGTCTCCAAATAGCGTTTCTGTTAAATCTTTTCCCAAAATCTATCCAGTATAGCTGGCTGTATGTGAGATATAACCTCTACCTGTTTCTTTCTCTGGGCTCTTATATGATTCACTACAAAGCCAGTTTCCTGGCAGGACTGCAGAATAGGGAAGGATAAAGAGAGAGAGTCATTTCGGTGGGAGCAAACAGAATGCAAGAAAATGTGAGCAGGATGGGTCAGCTTATAAGAGAAGCCTGTGAGAAAATTACACATCATTCCATGGAAATATGAGCATAGCTCCAAAGAGCTAATAGCATATTCTTAATCTGTACAATCTGATTCTTCTCATTTTTAACATTCCACAACATTCCACAACTTTCCCAAATTTTAGAATTAAAAGTAACTAAAAGATACTGAAAGATATTTGGGTCTTACCTCTTGCTCGTCTCATTAGGGAGGAGAAATACAGCAAGCTGCAGTGGGTGAGCAAAAGGCGTTGACCTCCCACCCAGGTAGGCATAGAACTTGCAGCACAATAATGGATAAAACTCCAGCTTAAAACTGAGCAAGCCAAGTGCAAAGACTATGCACTGATTTTTAGTATAAAGATTAGAATAGTTTATTGAAAAACTGGACTTTATTTGGTTATAAGCTAGCTGTATAGAGATGAAGATAAGGAGAATTATATATGACAATTGATAAAGGAAATTGTAAGCCTCATCTTGGCGAGGAAGAGATTTCAGAGGAATCTAGTCCTATTCTTAAGTACGTGAGGAAAGAATTGGACTTGTCAGAATGGTTCCCTAAAAAGCAGGAGTAGAGCCAGTAGGACATTAATGTTAGGTTGATTGTAATAATGAAATGAACTGTTTGAATAGCGGATGAGTACTAAGCTCATCTACAAACATTTGTGGATGCTGTGAAGATGGCACAAGTATGCAATGTGCCTTCAGCCTAGTTTATAATGAGTCAAAAAGCCACTTTAGAAAATCAGTGGAGATCAATATTAGTAATTACACCAGAATAATAAAGGTAAATGAGACTAATCTGGATAATTGTTGATGAATGGGCATTCTACTCTTAAGATTTCATCCAGTTCTACTTTCCTGTGAGTCTGTGGTCATGGAGTTCTTCTTCACAGACCTTCTTGGTCTGTCAATGAAAGGAGTCTTACATCTGAAGATGATACTTTCCAGTAACCTAATACAATTGCAATAGTTTGCATTTCTGTGTGTTCTGTAATAGTGCCTTGATCTAAGACAAAATGGGGGTGGAAAAACTGCCAATGGATCAGGGGAAGCAAATTGGAAGACATTTCAGCAAGTGGACACCTACCATTAAAGGCACTAGTCAAGAGACTGCTAACACTCCACCTTTGGGTAGAGTGCTGGAATTGGGTACCAGAGAAGCCAAATTATTAAACATAGAACCAAATCAAGAAGAAAATACAGAACCCCATCACTGGAGTTGGAATATAGTCAGGAATGCAGTCATTAGAAAAGAAAGATTGATGGAGCTCCACGGGTACAATCAGTTAGAGAGTGGTACTTACACAGAAAAGAAGGTATGAGCCTAGACAATGGAATTACCAACAAGACCAAACAAATTCAGAATTGGACAGACAGCAAAATGAACACAAGCTGGCTGCAAAGCCTTTGTTTGAGAACTATTACATCCCCGTCCTCTTTGTTTGAGGTCAGTGCTGGTCTCAGTGCCTGTGCAGAGATGCCACTGAGTTCTGGAGTTCTGTGATCCCAACTCCTCAGATAGTGTGCAGTGTAGAAGAATGGAGATGGTCAACCAATGTGGGACATTGACTAGTCTTCTTTTTTGGACTTCTTAATGCCTTCAGTCCATGAAACTGCTTCCAAAGGCTGAAGAATCTCATCTTCCTCCTTCCCTCCTTTCCTTCCTTTTTAAAATTTTAAAAAAATTTCTAAAATATGTATTTATCAGCTGAATGTAACAGGGGAACTGCCTCCTACTACAATGGAGCATTGTAATGAATACTGACAGAGCCCTGTAATGAAGTGTGATTCTGTGAATTCTCTAACGATGGCACTAAACTAGCAACAGATTCAAAAGATACAATAGTTAGCCTATGGCAAGTTGATCCAGATACACACCTGCTAAAACTGCTTAAACTATTAGAAGGACATGCATGTTTCTTATGTTGCATGGAGTCCAGACAATAGCTCTCTCCTTGCTTGTAGCCCAGATGAGCACTCAGAGCTTTGGCTTTGGAATGTACAAAGGGGAGAACTATGGATGAAAATGAGCCAGTCTTGCGAAGACAGTTTAACAAGTGTAGCTTGGAATCCTGATGGGAAATACTTTGTGAGGGGCCATCAGCATGGGCAGTTCTATCAGTGTGACTTGGAGGGGAACCTCCTGGACTCCTGGGAAGGAGTGTGTGTGCCCTGATGCCTGAGTGATGGCAGGACACCCCTGGCGTTGGACAAGCACCAGCAGACTGGTGAGTACAACTTTGAGGACCTTCCAGATAGGAACACAGTAGGAGAAGATCATCCTATTGTGTCTTTTACCATTTCAAAAAATGGCCAGTTAGCTTTCTTAAATTTAGCAACTCAGGAAGTTCATTTATGGGACTTGCAAGACAGAATTTTAGTAAGAAAGTATCATGGTATTACACAAGGGTTTTAAATGATTCATTCATGTTTTGGAGGCTTCATTGCTAGTGGAAGTGAAGATCACAAAGTTTACATCTGGCGCAAATGTAGTGAACTGCCAATCATGGAGCTGACAGGTCACACATGCACAGTGAACTGTGTGAACTGGAATCCACAGATCCCGTTCATGATGGCCAAAGCCAATGGCAATGGCAGTGTTAGGATATGGGGACCAGCCCCCTTTCCAGACCACCAGAATGTTGAAAAGGAATGCAATAGCATTCATAGTTGATAGCGAATTTGGAGCCCACGACTTCTATTTAACTTAGAATTAGTTGTATTTTAAAGGCGTGGAATTTGGTACAAATAAACATGATTGATAGCTGGATAGACATGCTCGTCATGAAGAAAGAACCATTTCTGAAGCCAGACTAGGGCCAAACATTTCCACTTTGATTCATAGTAACCAGTTGAGATGAAGAATGTCGTCAGGTTGTTGGACACTATGTTGAATGCACCCCATGGGTGCTACATTCAAGCTTACCCACTGAACTCAGTGTGTGTGTGTGTGTGTGTGTGTGTGTGTGTGTGTATACACATATATTTCCCCCTGCCTTTTATCTGGCAGGCTACCGTTCTTGTTGCTCTCCTGTGTAATGAAGTTTAAATGCTTGCTTGGAAAACTTTCTTTAACAGTTTAGAAGGCTTGATGGAAAGAGTGCATTAGCATGAAGAGTAGACATTGGATAGGAAAGAATTTCCTCTTTTGTTTCTCCAAATCTTTCTGTCTTACTTAGGTTGAGATCTCTGCAGCTTGGTTCATGGATGCTAGCGTTGCCCATTGTGCAGTATATATGGATACCGATGACAAAGCAGTGAGCTATGTCAAAAGCACTCTCAGTATTATATTTGACAAAAAGTTTTGTACTTTTCACATAGCTTGTTGCCCCATAAAAGGGTTAGCAGCCCAATTTAAAAAAAATAAACTAAGAAGTATTTATAGGAAAAAATATGTATTTATCAAATATTGTGTATGTTTGTTTAAGTCACACATTGTGATGATTTTAGATATGTATACATTGTGTGCTGATTACTACGGTCAATTAATTAACTCAGCCATCATCCCCGACAGTCACTGTGTGTGCGCTTACACAGTAGGGGTGAGAAACTCGTGATGCAGACTAGGACTAGTCTAGATTCCTAGACTAGGGATGTTGCTCAGTGGCAAAGCACTTGCCTAGCATGTACAAGACTCTGAGTTCAATCCTCAGTACTTCCAAGAAAAAAAGGATGTCTCATCAAATTTCATGTCATCAGTACAGTTTTGTAAATTATATTCTCCACACTGTACTCTTGATTCTAAGAATTTGTTATAATTGGATAAATGAGCAGTCATCACACCATCTGACTGACACGTCTCTGTTTTCTCAACATCTCAGTCTGGCAACCCCATTCTACTCTTTGCTTTAATGAATTTGATTTGTTGAAATTGTACATATAAATGAGATAATACAGCATGTGTCTGCCTGTGTCAGGCTTATTTCAGTTAGTGTATTGGTCTCCAAGGTTTACCCATGTCATTATAAATGACAGGATTTGCTTCCTTTATGATTAAATACAACCCCATATGTGTATATGTATGTACATGCACACATGTGCATGCCTACCACATTTTCTGAATCTATTCATTTATTTTTAGATACCTTAGGTTGCTTCTGTATCTCAGCTATTGCAAATCATGCTGCACTGAGCATGAGGGGGTGTAGATGTTTCTTTAGGGCACTTAGTGCATTCCTTTTGGACTTTTACCCAGGAGTGGGGTTGCTGGAAAGCACCTGGTTGTGGGAGACCACAATAGATTATGCCCAAACCAGGCTGTAAGCAGTGCAGGCTGTAAAGAGCTAACCCCACAACTGCCTTGTTTCAAGAAATGAATTCAGCCAAAACCTATGGACCGAGGTCAGAGTAACTGGCACCCAAGTTCCGTTCCCATAAGTAAAAGCTTCTTACTAGAAGAACGATGATCTAATCACAGCCATATATTTTGTCTATTCTGTTCCTGATTTGAGCATGCTTTATCTTGTCTTTCATAAGCCTTGCTTACATTAATTTCCATAGAAACTGCAGGACTGCGCATTTTCTCATGTAGTCCTGCCCTTGCTCATAGCTTGCCTTTACTCCAGTTGATCATTAATAAAAATCAGTGGCTTGGATTGCCAGCACCTCTCAGTTGCACCAGCACAGGTGGTGAAACCACTGAGCTAAATCCCTGGCCCCATCTCTTAGTTTTTCTTACTAAGCCCTGCATCACACACTAAGTAGGAGACTGGGGCCTACTGCAGAGGTTTCCTGTGATGCTTCAGGGGACCGCAGTACCTGGTAGTTCTTTTTCAATGTTTTGGAACCTCTGTTCAGTTTTCCGTAATGCTCTACCAGTTTATATTCCCAAGAACGTTTACAGGTTCCCTTTTCTTCCACCTTTCTCAAAACTTAATCTCTAGCTTGTTGTGGAGATGTTTTTTTAATATCAGTACAACTATACAAATTTTTAATGGTCATTTATGAGCAACTTACTGAATAATAACTCATTTAAAATAGTTGAAATATTGTTTTTTGAAAAGATGAGAACTACAGAAACTGAGGGAATACGATTTTTAAAGACAAGAATGTATGTATTCTTTTGTCCGTTAGATTCCAAAGGACCCTACACCTGTCCAGAGACTGATTGTCCTCAGCACCCAGGAAGTGAGTCGCACAGCAATGTGTGATCATTATTTCCTCCTGGTTCCAATGGTGCCACTTTCCTCAGTCTTGCTTTTGTTCACTCCTTGTATCATTTTGCAGAACCACTTGAGTCCTACCACTCTTTTGTGCCAAAGGATCAGCTTTTTGCTTTTTGAGGAGAGAGAGGCACCTTCAGAGCAAGCTCCTGGAGAGACTTCTGAGCAGAACAGCTAGAAGGACAGGCTCTTTACATCTTTGCTTACCCCAAGTTGCCTTTGAATTTAAACATTCCTTTCAAGTATGAAAAACATGTGAGAGCATAGGGAATTTTATCTGATAAGATTTAGTAAATGTGACTCATATATATATATATATATATATATATATACTATTAATTATAAATCTACTATTTGACACTTTTGAGATGATTTCATGTTATTGTTACAACAACCCTAGGAGGTAAGTATTATCTCTTTTCTGCAGTTGAAGACACCAAGAAATGTCTCACAGTTATTTTACAGCTGACTTTTACTTGAACCTGTTAGGTCTATTTAGATTTTCCAAGCCTGCCACTTTCCTATTACTTGGTTTATTCATTTCCTGGTGCTGCCATAACAAGTGTGTCTTTAAACAGCACTAATTTATCTGCCTATAGTTTTAGAGATCTGAGGTCTGAAATGGGTGTCACTGGACTATCACAACCTTGCCAGGGAGCCCATGCTCCTGGAGACCCTGGGGGAAGATTCTCTCCCTTGCTTTTTTCAGCTTTGGGGCTGTTTGCCCTCCTGAGCCTGTGGCAGCTTCCTTGTAATTTCCTCCTCCTCTGTGCATCGCCTTCTCCTCTACTTATCTGTCAAATCTCCCTGGGCCTCCTAAATGTCATGAGCACTCTTGTCATTGGAGTGAACCCTAGGACATGTCATATTTAAACTGTAACAGATGTGGACAGATCTTTTGGGGGAGATACCGTTCAACCTGCCACGGTTGGTAACTACAAGCGTTGCTTAAACACTGAGAGTTTTGCTCTGAGGGTAAGTCTCATACTGTGTTCTTAGCTTAGTAAACAAGAAGAGGGGGGAAAGAGGAGAAAGGGTGAAGTAGAAGAGGAGAGGAGGAGCAGAAGGAAGAGGGGAGAATTAGGGCCAAGTCATCTGTGAGACAAGGAGAGAAGCTTGGGAAACACCACGCTGGCTGATACTTTGATCTTGGATTCTGGCCTCCAGGATTAAGAACCTATTTCTACTGTTTAAGGCAATCAATCCATCAATAAGTAAAGTTTTAAACCTTTCCCTCCCACATCTGTCTTGCCACTTTTACTGAGGTTTGGGATTCACCGGGCACTTTTCTGCCGATGTCTCTGGAAGTGCCCACTGTTTTTAGCAATAAGCTAAACAGCAGTGGGGTTGACACAGAAATTTCTCAGTATCATGAGGCTTTGGATGCCTCATAGAACAAATACTTATTCTCCTAAGGGTCTCAACAGGACCCTTGCCTAAGTCCCTTTCCTCTGCCCTGTATGCTGTGCTTTTCCTGTTGTAAGAGCCCAGAAGAATTGTAAAGTAATTTTCCTCCTTTATCCCAAAAAGTCTGCCGGATTTTGTGTTCTGCATTTTAAATGCCTTATTTCAGGAGAGTCACAAATCTCATATTGTTGAGCCAAAAATAGAAGATGCCAGACATGGGGACTGTGGCTCCCATCCAGAGTGTTGTTTTGTAAAGAGCCACTGGCTGGGAGAAATTGAGGTGGTTTACAAGGAGGAGAGAGGTGTGGTGTTTCCTCAGTGGGATGAGGTGGGGACTTTTGAGGTGTTAAGGACAGGCATGTGTCTGACGGTGGATGCATGTGTGCATTGCACCAGGGATGGCATGGGAGCACGTGCCTGCAGATGGATCTGTGCGGTTCACATTCCTGGCATTTCTTCTTTCTCATACAGTACATGAAAATCTTGGGAAATACGTTCCAGGACTCTGAGTCAATAGCAGTTTTATGAGATAGCACAGTAAAATCCGATACATGCTTCTCTGGTGAACAGATTATGAAAGAGGATCAGGTCATGAACTTGGAGGATGTTTGCACTTAGAAGCCCTAAACTTAGAAAGAAAAATGACTCAGCAATGTCAGAAGCACGTTCCTCTTTACTGGGAGCAAATCTTTTCTTCCGTTTTTAAAACCATTATTTATTTTGGCAATTAATCCAACATAGATAACACAATTTAAATAATGAAGAGAGATTTTTGGCTCAGTGAGGCCAGTTTCTGACATCATGATTGTAGAATTCTTTGGTTTTTCTCAGAGGAGGTCTGACTACTTTTCCCTGATTCATGGGCTTAGGCTTCGTGATGAGGGGACTGACTTTGCACGGCCTTAATACGAAGATTTTGTCATGCTGAGGGCTGGAAAATAATTTGTTTCATTTTAAACTGGCTCCACTTTGGCTTCTCCCAACTTGAGATTCCTTTCTGTCTCTCTAATGGAGGTCTGTTTACTGACTGGATTACTGAGTTTCTGCCTGGAGATATCCAGATATAGATTCACAAAGATATCAGAAAAAATGCTAAGTACACCACTATGCTGTTTGTAACTGTGGGCAAATTCCCCAGCCCCTGCAAGCCTTCGTATATAAAAGGGAGCTTGTGTACTACCATGGTACGGCGTTGAAGAACTAATTAGTATGAAGTGTGTACTACAAAAGCTGGAAAATGTAGGTGTTCAATAAATGTCTGTTGTTATTTTTGTTGTCATTGTTATTCATTTGCCTACAGAGACCCGAGGGCAAGCACTGAACCTGAGCTGAGCTGTTTCCTGTCTGACTCTAAACCAGGACCTTTCATCTACCCCGCTTTAACAGAGGAGAGAAGAGGCACTGCCCTTCCTTTCACACCAGACTGATGTGGTGGGCATGTGCTCCTGGGCATGCTCATGGGTGAGGGAAGGGTTACTGGGCGGGATAGTCTGCTCTCAGCTATGCGGTGTGAGGGGCATTGCCTGTAGTTGCTGTGAATTAAGTAAAATCCCACATGCCCTGTTTTATGTAACTTCCAACATCTTAGACTTTCTTGTTTACTTTAGCTAACCCAAAATATTCTGTCAATTAAAGGGTGGTGGTTATCATTTAACCCATGTCATCTGTCTTCCTTAGAAAAGAAAAGGGGAAAATTAAAACAGTGCTATTGAAATGTCTGTAATCTCAATGCCATTCAATTTGGTGTCCTTTGGAATAGGCTTGCTGAAATCTTTTAGGAAACAGGTAGTGAAAAGAAGAAAATACATTAATGTATCTCTTATACTCCAATCCTAGGGGAACTGTTGAAATCAGTTCCAAATTAAACAGTGATTCTACAGTGCTTTAAAAATTCTCCTGGGGGGGAATCTATAGGAGTATCTTTCAATTAACAATGAGGGTGGACATTTTTTAAATGCCTAGTAGCCTATTAATGTTTCATTATTGCAATTTTTCCAAGACAATTTACTCTATTCAGGATATCTCACGATGCAGAAATGCCTCTTCTTCTAGTAAAGAAAAAAAGGGTAATGTCTACCAAGTGATGATTAGTTTGGAAAAATGTTCATCAGAAGGCAAAAATAACAATAATTTATGTTGTGCAAAACCCTCTGGAAGAAAAGGACGTGTTTACTGCCTCTAGCATTTTGAATGGAGGAAAAGGTGTGGCATATTCCATCCACCTGGGAAACATATACTATGAGTTGTACAGGGACTCAGAAGACACTTCTGCCACTAGACACTGCTCTCTGCAGCTTGGCAGAGATGTCAATGGAAACTGTTGGGTTTGGACATCTTCGTGTCCCCTCTGTGTCCACCAGAAAACACTTAGTTAAAATCTTTGCGAATGCTTGCCCACCCACCCGGGTTGGCTCCAAGAATGAGTGATACACATCAAGCACATACAAAGGAAACTTTTTCCTGAGGAAAGTCGATGAAGCAACTTTTAGTGGTTGTCTTGTTTCTCAGCACTAGTGGTGGAGCCTCAGTCTTAAGCCCGCTTGTGAGCCAGGAGCCCAGAGGCACTTCTTTCTTGACATCTCTACTCTCCTCCCACTCTCCTAAGCTCTGTCTTTGCTCTGTAGCAAGTAGTACCTAGGCGGAAGAGTTTCCAGACCTCCTTCAGCTTAGTGATGGACAATGTGCCCAAGAAATTTTCTTGGCCTCTCTCATAGATGAATGATCATGGCTGCTACTTGCTTCACCAAGTAGGGTGGGCTTTTTCTGGGTTTTGTGAGCGGGAGCATCATCTGCCTCTCTGGCAGGAAGTACATAGGGCTCTGTCCCATTCCCCCAGCAGCAGCTTCCTGCAGCCCAAAGAGAAACAGAAGTATTCCATACGCAGGCTTTTGAAGAGCTTTATTAAATAAGCTGCACCCATTTAAAGTGTACAGTTTGGAATGTTTAACATATGCATAATCAAAATCAAAACAGTAAATGCATCCATCACTCCCAATGTCTCTTGTAATCTTTCCTACCCCCCCCCTTAAGCCCCTTCCCAGGAAACCAGCCATCTGCTTTCTCTCAATATAGATGAATTGGCTTTTTCTAGAGTTTTATATACATGGCATCCTACAATATGTATGTGTGTGTGTGTGTGTGTGTTCTCTTACTTAGCACAATTATTTTGAAATTTACCCATGTTATATGTGTCAATATTTCATTCACTTTTATTGTTTAGTAGTATATCATTGTATGCACATACCATAATCTGTAACCCATTTATCTATCAGTGGACATTTGAGCTTTTTTCAGTTTATGCCTATTAAAAATAAAGCTGCTATGAGCATCAGTGTACACCTGAGCATGGCCACATGCTTCATTTTCCCTTGGGAAAATACTTGACAGTAGAATAATTATGATATGATGGGGATATGCTAACATATTTAAAGAATATCTGAAGTGTTTTCCAAGAGGTTGTGAAATTTTACCTACTCATCAAGAATGCATGAGTTATAATTCTACTATATCTTCACCAACAATTGGTGTGGATAAAATATTTATGACCTTGAGTCAAGGAAACACATCTTAGATATAATGGCAAAAGTGTAATCCAGTAAATAATGTGAGAAATTAGACCAAAAACTTAATACTTCTTCAAAGCCTATATGTAAGAGAATGACAAACCACAGGCTGAGAAAATATTTTCAAAGAAGATACTTGATAACATCTTCTAAACTGATATATTTAAAACTACTCTCAAAACTCAATAATAAACAATAACAATGAGTACATGCTTTCAAGACACTTCACCAAAGAAGATATTTGTTTGACTAATAAGTACAAATTATAGAGATAATAATCACAATAAACTACCACCAAACATCCGTTAGAATGGCCAAAATTAAAAGACTGACTTATTACAATGAGCTTTTTTAGTAATTGGGACAAAATGCTTGATAGACATTAAAGGAAAGATGAGATTTATTTTGGCTTATGGTTTCAGTCCATGGTCAGCTGGCTCCAAGTTAGATATAGTGTGGCAGAAGAGCATTGCAGAGGAAAGCTACTCAACTCATGGCATCAGGAACCAAAGAGCAGGGGAAGAGCCAGACAGGAAGGGGCCAGAGGCCAGACCCTCCAGGGCACGCTCCCACGACTCACTTTCTTCAACTAGGCTCCACTTCCAGGCAGCCCATTCAGCTATGGACTCATCAGTAGGAAAAACGAACTGATGAGGTAGGTGCCCTCTCAATCCAATCACCTTTCTAGGAGTCTCTCAGTCCATTCCTGTTGACAATCAAGATTAGCTGTTACACATGTACTGAAATTTTCATTTTTAACTCTTACTTTTGAGATGATTGTAAATTAACATGAAGTTTCAAGAAATAATACAGAGGTCCCATGTAGCCTCTCTACCTAGTTTCCAAGACCGTAATACAGTTTCCAAGACCACAATTCAGTATCACAACTAAGAAGCAGACATGCAACCCATTGACTTTATTCACATTTCACCATTCTTGCCTACATTCACTTGTGTACATATTTAGTTGTCTGCAATTTTATCACAGGTGTAGGTTCACATGTAGGTTCATATCCAAGTACAATCTAGCTCCATGAGAAGGATCTCACTTGCTGCCATATATAACCACAACCTCTTTCTGTCCTCCCCGACTCCCTAATTTCTGGGACCCACTAGTCTGTTCTCCACCTACAATTTTGTTCCTGTTATCCTCTTTCCATTATCACACTACAGCTGCCCAGTCCCTTGAGCTTTGTTTGGTTCAGATGACTGACACTGCTAAAAGTATTAACAGGGTCATAAACAAGGCTCTTGAGAAACTTTCCTTTTTCAAAATTTCCAGTGGGAAAAAAGAAATAAGATGAGGTTTATCTGCAGCCAGTGTTGTTGTTTTGCACAATATAGAATTAAGCCAAAGCAGTAATGGATACCAGAAACGTCCAACATGCATTGCTCCAAGTTCTTCTCCTGAGCGTTTCTGTGGGGATGAATGCATGTGATTTACTTAAAAATGGTAAAATAGCTTTTCAAAAAAGGGAACAAATACCTTTTCCTAAATAAACATTCCTTAAGGATTTAAAAAAAAAGAAAAGGAAAATCATGAATACCTGGAAAGTGAGCTCAAACTAGACAACTTTGCTTTTCCCCCCTGTAGCACTGCTAGGCTTGTAGGTCTGTGAGGAACCGCGTAAGCAGGTCTTTATTCCGCAGGATGGGGTTTGTTAAAGTTGTCAAGAATAAGGCCTACTTTAAGAGATACCAAGTGAAGTTTAGAAGAAGACGAGGGCAAAACTGCTTACTATGCTCGGAAACCCTTGGTGATCCAGGACAAAAATAAGTACAACAACCTAAATACAGGATGATAGTTCGTGTAACTAACAGAGATATCATTTGTCAGATTGCTTATGCCTGTATTGAAGGGGATATGATAGTCTGTGCAGTTTATGCACATGAACTACCAAAATATGGTGTGAAAGTTGGCCTAACAAATTATGCTGCAGCATATTGTACTGGCCTGCTGCTGGCCCGCAGCCTTCTTCATAGGTTTGGCATGGATAAGATCTATGAAGGCCAGGTGGAGGTGACTGGGGATGAATACAATGTGGAAAGCATTGATGGTCAACCTGGTGCCTTCACCTGCTATTTGGATGCAGGTCTTGCCAGAACTACAACTGGCAATAAAGTTTTTGGAGCTCTGAAGGGTGCTGTGGATGGAGGCTTGTCTATCCCTCACAGTACCAAACGATTCCCTGGTTATGATTCTGAAAGCAAGGAGTTCAGTGCAGAAGTACACTGGAAGCACATTATGGGTCAGAATGTTGCTGATTATATGCGTTACCTAATGGAAGAAGATGAAGATGCTTACAAGAACCAGTTCTCTCAGTACATAAAGAGCAATGTAACTCCAGACATGATGGAGGAGATATATAAGAAAGCTCATGCTGCTATACGAGAGAATCCAGTCTATGAAAAGAAGCCGAAAAAAGAAGTTAAAAAGAAGAGGTGGAACCATCCCAAAATGTCCCTTGCCCAGAAGAAAGATAGGGTAGCTCAAAAGAAGGCAAGCTTCCTCAGAGCTCAGGAGTGGGCTGCTGAGAGTTAAACCAAATTTTCTATGAAGATTTTTCAGATGACAACCAATAAACTTATTCATCAAGCAGCTGCTTCTGTGTTAAGCTCTTGTTATGAGAGTCTAAGAAATACACTGAAGTATAAACGCAAAGGAGTTCACAGGTATTTTTTTCTCCAAGAAACAGGTGTAATTTGTTCCAGAAACAAGCAACTTGTGTTTTGATTCCTGCAAAGTTCATACCTATTCTTTTTTTTCTTTTTTTGGTACCAGGGATCGAACTCGGGACCTTGCGCTTGCAAGGCAGGTGGTGGAACCATTGAGCTAAATCCCCGGCCCTCCTTTTCTTTTTATTATCCCTCAAATTGTATGGTATAGCTCTCCCTAAAAGTTTTGCAAGCAACAGACCAATCAGTGATCACTAGGAAATAATTCTTCTGTCCATTCATTATAACCAGATCATTAATGGGAAGAAAACATACCTCAAAAGTATACAATCTCAAAGGAAGCAAAACTGGAAATGAGCGATGGCTTTAAATTTTTGAGAGAAAGCAAATGAAGAGCACAGATTCAGTACATTTGCTTTAACCAGGTAAAACCTCTGAGCAGAAAATAGAAGTGCTTCTAGTTTCAAAAGGAGATGTTTCATGTTATGGAGATGTTGAAGGACACATGCCAGATCTGACTATGAAAATATATGGAAGAGGATCAAATATTAAAACTTGGATATCAAGTTTGTGGGAAAAAATAGTCGGTGGGTAAATTTATATGTGTCTTTTAAGAAACAGCCCTTTTAGACCACAGGAAACATTGAAAATGGAAAATCAAAGGTCTTTAATGATTTATTTTAGTCTTGCTCTTAACAGTTACCAATTTCCCCATAGCTCAAATTCTGGGTAAGTGGATTTCTGGTGTGTGGCCTCAAGATGTCTCTTCTGCAATGCTGGGGCTCAAGCCTGCTAAGCAAGCACTGGCACTGAGGTACATTCTCAGCCCAAGGGAGTTTAGTTTATTGTTCTGTTTGTTTGGTACCAGGGTGTGGTAGCTTGCACTTGTGAGGCAGGTGGTGGAACCACTGAGCTAAATCTCTGGCCTGAGCCCAAGGGATTTCAAAGGGCTTGGTAGGCTTGGCTGATACTACCCATCCAATTATTATATTTTTAGACCACAAGGGCTTGCTATGCAGTCTGGGCTGGCCTTGAACTTATGATCCTCCTGCCTCAGCTTCCCTTGAGTGCTGGGATTACAGGTGTGTGCCACCATGCCCCACCCCATCCAATCTGTAGGTTAATAAAAATTTGCCTAATTTCAGCCACTAAAATTGCTAATTGCATATTGTCAAGGAGAATACTTTCTCAAGTTCAAGACCAGGGAATGTGCTCAAACTACTTGTGACATTTGATGTCAGAATGAGATTAAAATTATGTAAGTATAGTACAATAAACCATGCTATTGACTCAACATCTGTTTTATAAAGGAGTAATTTTAATCTGCTTTGCAGTCTTGTTAATGTGCAAACATTACCGTGCGAAGACATTACTAAATTTGTATAAATTTTAAACAGCTTCAATGCAAACAATGTTTCCAGCAATGGTATTTTGGCTAATATAAATCCACAAAATACTCACTGTTGATGTTTATGGAAAGAGACTATTCACAGTTTTTTTTAAAGTCACTCTTCAAGATAGTTACACAGTGAATGGAACTGGCAAATGTAAGGACTTCTAAAAGCAGGAATTGGCACATGGTGGCATTTGCCTACAGTCCCAGCACACAGGCTCAGGCAGGAATATCACTGGAGTCTAAGAGTTTGATACCACCTGGGCAACGAAGCAAGACCCCACCTCAAAAAGCAAAAGGAGTGAAATCTTGTGGAGATGTTCATCTGTACCGCCTGCCATTACCATACTCCTGTCTATTTAAGATGATGGCTTCTTAGGTCCCAAGAGAAAGGATTAGAAGCCATTCTTTTAAATGTTCAAACTGGATATTCAGAAGTGGTACATTTCCTGTGATGGTACTTGTTCAAATTAAGAGTCGTTTGTATAGGAAATTTTCTTCCACGATAATGTTTTTAGGTTTTTAATATTAAAGTGTTCCATTTCCATTTGATTTGCTGTAACTTTGAGAGCAATACAAGAATAAAGCTGCTTTTCTAATTAAAAAAAAAAACTAGACAACTTTGCTATTAATATGCAAACTTTCTTCAAATGTATTAGTCAAAAGGCTATATGAAACTTAAAAGCAAAAACTGATTTCCTTAAATGTACTTACTGAATTAAATGCAATTATTTATTTAATAAAATTAAACGGCATCTCCAAACTGGACAAACATAACACACACAGTGTTTCACTTCCCTTCACCATTTGGGCCATGTGGCCTCTCTGGAGAGACACTTGCCTGCATGCCCCTTACCTGCACTTCCCTGACTTCCTCGCTTCTTTAAAGTCATCATCACATACCCTTTTGTGGCATTTTTCCCACAAAATTCCGTGTTTTCTTTTCTGCTACCTGATACATAAGCAGGTAAGCACTTTCCCATCTATATCTCATTTCTTTTGTAAATAGAGTAACAAATGCTGTAAACACATATCCTACTGCTCCTAGACACTTCTGATTTACAAAACAATAAATTATTTTCGTAGTGTCTCCATTGATATCACTCAAGATGTGGGATAATTGAGGTTTACACACTGAGGAATATAGTTCTTCAGCATTTGATTTCTGGAGTCTATGTCTTCATAAATCCAAAACTAGAGGTTTACACTTAGAAAAGTAGGTCATGCCACATTATCCACAATGTGTTTCACTTTGGAGCATAGGCTCACCCGTTTGCAACTTGGATGCATGTGTGTTTATTTCATAAGAAATACAAGTATCACTCAGTGCTGTGCTTTCTACTTACTTAGGTGAGAATCAGCAAGGTCTCAGCACCAAGTTTTTTACTTATTTGTATATTTTTAAGTAAAACATATCTATATATAGGAGAAAAATAAGAATAAAGGGCTAATTTTCAGATTTACCTAGTTTAGCAAGCTACATGTTATGGATCAATTTTCAAATTTAATTTCTTAATTCCTAAAAGTGAAATTAAGTAAAAAGTAATGATAGTTTTCAAAAGATCCTATATTAATAAGCTTTCCCTTGGATCCACACAATGCATGACACTCAGCTTGGAGAAGAAAAGTTTTAATTTGGCTCACATTTTAAGTAGATTCGGTCCATGGTTAGTTGACTCTAAGGGAGAAACATCATGGCAGAAAGTCATGATGGAGCTAAGCGGCTTAGTTCATGGTGGCAGATTAGGGAACAGTGCCAGGGAGGAAGGGGCCAGGGATCAAATATATTACTCACAGTCAGAACTCCACAAGCTACTCAGTCATACACAGAGGTACGCTCTGCCAATCCCCTAGGTGACTCCCAAGTCAAGCAAGTTGACACAAGAAAGCTTAACCATCACAGACCTCACCTGACTATTCCTCAGTACTCTCTTGTGAAAATAACACATCTTCCCTATACCTCCCCTGGGGTACCTGGAATGATTAAATCAAAACAAAAGAGAGATAAAGGAGTCTAGAAAGTTTCTCCATTTGATGATATTTTATACTGAACCATGATGCTTTGTTGTTATTACTGCTGTTTAATTGTTTCAGAAAAATCACTCATGTATTCCATCTGTGGATCTGTGCCCTATTATCTATGGAAGTAACCATATCACCCCATACATGATTGTGTGTGTGTGTGTGTGTGTTTGTGTGCATGCATGTGCGTGAAGAGAATTACTTTAAGGCATTGGCTCCTATGATTGTGATGTCTTGGTGAGTTCAAAATCGGGGTGGGGAGACCAGGTGACTAGAGTCTCAGAAAAGACCTGCAGCTGTGGTCCAAAGGCCATCTATTTTGGAACCAGGAAAGAGCCAATGTTGCAGATAAAGTCTGAAGGTCACCTTGAGCAGAATTCCCTCTTACTTGAGGAGGTCAGACTTTTCACGTCTTTAGCCAATTGGATAAGACCCACCCACATTCAGGAAGGCAATCTATGTGAAGGTCCACACGTTAAAATGTAAGACTCATCCAAAAACATCATTACAAAAACATTCAGAATAATGATTGACTAAATATCTGGGCAATGTGGCCTAGTCATGATGATATATGGAATTAACCATCCATTGATTTAGTCTCCTTGATGGGTAAGTCTCCTGAAGTTACTGATATTATGAAACACAGCTTGCAAATTTTTGGAAGGCTTTTCTGGTCTCTGGATGCTGATGGCTACATGTTCTTAATCCCTTTATTCATCTGCATTCTGACGACTATTTTAAGGCGGTGTCACCTCCAGTCTGAATGGATGTCATTTTAAATTCAGGCATACAAATATCAAATGGCCTATGCAAAATTCCCTACAATCCAATTACACTCCCCAGGATATTCAGCCAATATGATCTATTTCTACTTACAGAACATTCTGATGCCAAATGTGGGATTAATTTTTCTGTTCAACTCAACACCAGATGAATTTGATTAAATTCTGACACTACCTGGTATTAGTGCTGAATCCCACAGGTTAAGGGCTTAGTCCCACAAGACTACCAACATTTGGACTCTCACTGAGAGTTTCAGGTGTTTCCTGCTTCTGATTGACTGGATATCAACTGTGAGTTCCCTCAATTGTCTCCTCAGGAGACAATGTCTTCCTAGGATGGCTCAAGGGATCAGGAAAGTAATTCTAACTGCTACTTGTTTATTCTAAAGGATGTAACTCCAGGACAGCAAAGAATGAACAGGGCAAGGTACATGGGAAAGTGTGTGGAGGCTTCAGATCCTTTCTGTGTAAGCCTCTCCAATCTTGATGTGTTTATGCCAATCTATAAGCTTGCTGATCCCATCATGAAGAATTGTTATGGTGGTTCCATAATGTAGGAATGATTGACTATTAGCCACTGAGGACTGATTTACTCTTCCATCTCCAGCAACAATCCTTTCCCTGGAGGTCAGGAGATTGGGCAAAAGTTTAACCCTTGCTAGGTTTTTCTCATGACTAGCACCTCCTGAAGCTTTCGAGGGCCAACGGCAGCAGGCATTCACCTCATTGCGGGGATCTCAAGGTCCTCAAAAGTTCTTTGGCCTGGGACCAGAGACTAAGAGCTAATGCCATTAACAAAAGATGCCCCTGTCTCTTATTCAAGACATTGCAATGGTTTTGAGAAGCTCTGTATGAGGAAGGAAGAGCAAAGAAAAACTATATCATGTTATAACAAGAAATGGTCATAAATACAAAGTCAGTAGGACTTAAAAGCTCAACCCTAAATGAGCCAGTTAGCACCCTGTAAGAGAAGAGCTAGAGAATTTTGGAAGGACTTTGTAGCTGTGTAGAAAAGCCTTGAGCCGTTGGAGGACCTTATACTGGCAGTGCTGAAAGGTTCTTTTGGGTTTGTTTGTTCCCAAGAGTGTTCTGGCATAGCTTACCTGTTTTCAGGCTAACTCTATTTAAGTCAGTGTGGGAACTTGTCATCTGTGTAATACGTAGTGTGACTCCTTGAATGTTGTCATAGATGACTTCATTCTGGTAAGCCTGGGGCAAGTGTTTCTTCTGGGGTCAGAGCACACAGCTTACACAACTTTCTCTGCCCTTATCAGAATATGGGGCCTTTGGGTACTATCGGAAAGGGGAATGGATAGTAGTTTGGCATAACCCATGGAATCCTCATGAATGCTTAGCAAGCAACTATCCCCAACCTAGATAAATATAAGCAAGTAAATAAATATTCACTGATTCATTGTATTTACCAATTTCTGTGATATAAATGCAAGCATCATGCTCACAAGCTGTCAACATGATTGGTCCTCATGCTGATACAAGCATACTATGCACACGAGCCAATTTTAATGCTCTCAGCAGCTCTAAATATTCCACATTTCTCTTGTTTGTATTTTTGTTGAATCTCTTACAGGAATGGAGTCACCAACACTTGTGAGGTCTTAGTCACAAATATATTTACTGAAAGCATGTAACAGTTCTGCCACATTAATAGGAACTCGAGAATTGTTATGTGCATATTTATTATTAATAATAACACCTAACATTTCTAGTACTGCTGGAATTCTGTGTGCCTGGTATTAAGTTCCTGGAGTGAATAGAGTGATTTTTCCACAATTATTGCCTCTTGTCTACCCTGCCTTGTAGGCAGAGTACATGCCACTGCCCTATAATGGGGTTCTTGGATTTATGGATTGCTTTGAAGGATGTAATATGAATGGTCATAGATGTACCTGGCCTAAGTAAAATCTTTGAATGCATTTACCTGTTTTGTCTCTCAGCTTTGAGCCTCTGTTCTCAGCCATGAGGCCTGCAAGTGCTGCCCTTTCACCCTGGGAGTTGGATAAGAAGTTGTGCTGTAGAGCCAAACCTACCTGAAGAAGAAGTTTCTACAAGGATCCAGCCAGTCCAAAGCTGCTGTATGTCGTGAACAGGAAATAAACACTCATCACTGTGAGTCACTAAGATCTGGGGGCTCATCATCACAGCAAATCTTGACTAATACAGTGTCAAACCCGGTACTCATTGAAGTTGTATAACAATCCTCTGATGTATTTTCCATTATCATCACGTGCAGTTCATGAGGAAGACAAGTACAGAAGGGAGAGGTCAAATAATTTAGACATTTCCAGGACTAGTGAATGGTGTAACTAGGTTGACTTTTGGACTCCAGAATAGTCTTGTAGCATTTCATTGAATGAGTATGGAAAGGAAGAAGCAATGTGACCTTTTAACCTCAGCTTAAGAACCGTATTTCAATAGATGCTTCCATAAGTTAAAAATGAGATGACCATATGTCTTATTTTGTAATGGATAGCAGTGGTTTGTACCTGTTGTTCTAGCACAATTATTCATAAATTCTTTACCCTCACTATGTCCTACTTTGATATATTTCCTCACCTCTCTTGGGTGGCACCATTTTTGCAATCCCCTTCCACATTGCCTTCACCAGTCATTAAACTAACCGTATGACAAGTAACTGGATATCTTCAGAGAAACTGCCTCATATACAACCCGTGTGCCAGTGCCATCCATGTCTCTTTTGAAAAGATCCTTTGTGATCCTACCTGGGAACTATCTCTCCTTTAGCAGAATTTTAGGATTCTTATTACACGTGGGACCAGGAACCTAGCAGGGAAATACCGAGCTGGATTAAGGTCTTAAAGATGACTTGCAGTCTCTTCTTTTTGAGTTGGGGATCAGTCTAGTAAGCAGATGTCAAAGTGCTGTACACAAATTTATGGAAATACAAGTGGGCAAATATTCTTAGGAAAAGGAAATACCAATGATCCCTACATAGCCTTCTTGGTAGATGAAGGCAAAAAAGAAACTGCACAACCAAAAGGAACCAAGCACCTGCAGTAAGAGGCCCTCTGCTCCTTAGTTACAGCCCCCTCCCAATGCAGCCACCTTCTAAATGTTTTCCTTGCTGAGCCGCTTCAATAGATTTAAACTAGGGCCCTTACAATACATACTAAGACTTTTCAAACCACATTCTCCAACTTACAAGAATCACAAAAATTTTTAACTTTCCAAGCCAGACAAATATTTCATTGCATTAGGTATTATTTATAATTTCATAGCACCCAGTTTCACAGTACAGTACCTCCTGGGCTATGATATCTTCCAACCAGGCTATTTCATCTTAGAACTTCATGTTCGTAAGTCCCCACCTCCAGTGGAGCACAGATATTTTTAAAAAAATACAACACCTTTTTGCTTTTTTATTTTCCTTTCCTGTACTACAATTATAGATTTAACTGTTTTCTTTTTTATCACTGGTGATGAATATGTAAATGGAATTTTTTACAACCCAATATTTGCTCCACACTGCTTTTTTCCCCCTCTTTCTTTGACTTTTATTTAGTACATGTTTGCGGTACGTAATGATTACCTTCATGGTAAGAGATTGGTACATGTACATGACACATTTCAGTTCCCTTCTCCCCGCCCTCACCCCATTTTTGTTTTTCCAGTATCAGATTCATTTACTTATAAGACCTTATGAAGTTAATGATCATATATACAGGTTGAAAACCAGACTAACAGGCCAAAGAACATAGAAAACATGTACTAAGTCAAGGTGCACTTTTAGATACATTGTCTGCACTGGATTACAATCCCTTTGTTTTTCTTTCTTTTTACCCACAGCACTGTGTTTTACTGAGTCACCTCGTGCTATTTTAATCATTTTGTGCCTAGGTAAGGTATCATTAATTGTGACAGATAAACAGGGAAACTAAACAATTTCCCCAAAATCATGTTCCCTTTTAAGAACAGAACGCTTCTGGTGTTCAAAACCTCTGCTCTTCCCCTTGCTTTAGATATTCACAAGTCTCCTGCACTGATTTACCCTGGAATCGGCTTCTGAGCTAGTCTTGGTGCCTCAACCCGTGACAGAGATGAGTGGAAATCCTGTAGCTCGGGGTGCTGTGTTTGCATTTCTGTGTTCCCTCTTCTAAGCATGATGGTGTCCACATTTGCAGGGTTCATTGATTCCAGTCTTACTCTTTGGGAGACAGAGAAGGCGAGTGGAGGTTACAGAACAGATGCAAATTTGTCTATTTTAGTTTCAGTCTAAATTTCTTCTCAGCGCACCACCTCTCGATGCCTTGTAGGTGCTATTTTTAATATCTTGTTATTTTTCACATCTTTGACATCCTTAGAGATGCTCCCCATTTTATTCTTGATATAGACTATTTATTCCCTCTTCCTCTCTTTTAATTTAATCTATCTTTCCAGAGAGTTACCTATTATATGGTCTCCTAAAATCTCAACTTCCATCTTCATCATCTTTCATCATCATCTTTGTTGATTCTAATATATGATTTTTGTACATTTTTATTAAATGAATCTCTATATTTTCTTTCTTTAATTTCCTTTGGGCTTATCCTGCTCTCTTTTTTGAGATTTCTAGTGTCGATTTCCAGCCTGCCCTTTTGCTCTGGTCCTCCTTCAGCTGCTTCCCACACATTGTGATATACTTTCAAAGAGTTTTCTTGGGCCCAGGGGTTGAAATTTATCAAAGCATACGAGTGTTTTTTAATTATTTATTTTTTATTTGTGTAAATTCAGTGAGCAATAGAACATATACTGTACACTTTTAGTTATTTGAAATTTTTGACGTTTACCTCTAGGGCCCCATAGATGGTCATTTTAAAAAGGTTCCAGAAATGCTTGGGGAAGAAAGTAGATTATGTATTTGTAACATGTACTGTTTTACATTCCAGTATGTCCATTTGGTCAAATTTGTTGTGTTTTTAAAATCTCTTAAATTCTTATTAATAATTGTGTCTGTTTCTTCTATCAATTATTGGAAAATTGGTTTATAATTTCCCCCTATGGGTTGGCTCTTCCTATTTTCATTTAGTTTTGTCATTTTGTTTTTTGGTTCTTATATTTAAAGAGCTGTTAATGAGTGCAAAAAGATTTAAAATTTTTATTTCTTCTTAATTAATGTAATATATTATTATCATCAAATGGTCTTCTTTGTCATAATGATAATTCATCTGACCTCTGTGTCTTTAGCCCATATGTGGGAAAATCAGCCTCCCCATACCTCATATTATTTGTGTAGTATATCCTCCTGTAACTTGATTTTAAGCTTTTTTATGTCCTTAAAATTTACATATATCCTTCCTAAACTGCATGTAAGTTTCTCTTTCCTCTGTCAGCTTGAAATTATTTGTCTTTTAATTCGTGCAGTTCTTTATATTTAATGCAATTTCTGTTCTTTTTGAGTTTTAAATCAAATCTTATTTTCTACGTTCTATTTGTTGCATCTGGTTTTATCTTTTAATTATTACTGTACACACTACAATGTGCTTAATTATCTTGTCAAAATCATTATTCCCTCCATCTCTGACCCTCCATCTAAACTACTGTTGCTTCTACCTGAAATATACCTTTCTTTAAACTTGATTGGTGATAAGGCTATTGTTTTTGTTTGTCTGAAAGTTTCCATGCTTATACTTTACTGAAGATTTCAACAGTTCTATCATATACAGTATTATCTTAGTTTTGCTGGCAAGTGTACTTGGAAACAAAATTAAGACGAGTTAATTAACATTTAGGATGGGCTATTTTCCTCCAAAGACAATTGTCATGTGTTTTTCTCAGGCTCTGGAGCAACAGTCAGGGTCACCTCAATAAAATTTCATGCTGAGGTTTCCTGGGCCCCTGAGAGAGACAAGCTGCCCCTCTCATTCCGAAACAGATGCATTAGGTGTTGCTAGCATTGACTTTGAGGGTCCCTCTTATTGTGGAAATGTGCCTTATACCAAACTCTATGTGTTCTCCAGGCCTGTATGTGATTTCACAAAACCATCAAAATCAAAGTTTAATTTGCCAATGTGTCCACTTTCTCTCAGGGCAGAAGCTCCCCATTGCTCCATCATTAAGTCGTCCTGGTTCCTTACCGCTTGCTTGATATTTTTTTTCTATATCCTTTTATTGGTACATTTTAGGTGTACAATATAATGACATTCATCATTGGCAAGATGCACCTTTACATACTCTCTTGCCCCCCTTCCCCTGCCCTCCCTTCAACCCCTCCATCCCTCCCAATGAAAAAAAGGAAACAAAGTCTTTGTTTGATATTTTTAAGAGGTAAAAAGTATATTTATCATTTATGTTTACTGGATTTTAGCAGGAGTTTGAGTTCAAAGTAACTACTTCACCATAACTGAATTCGTATGAAAGAGATACTATTTTCAGTGAGTTACATCGAGATGAACAAATTCTAATTCCAAAGAGACTCGGGTCATTTTGCTTTACTGTCATATCGCACATGCTTTCATCCTGGAAAATGTAATATGTAAGAATTTTATTTTCAAGTACTGTGAGATGACATATTCAGAAGGCCTGCACTGTCTAATCACTTTATTTAAAATTTTTCTTACAGAGTGAAAAACACTCATGTAAGGGCCGGAGGTTTAGCTCAGTGGTGCCAGTGCCTGCCTGGTAAACGAAAGGTCCTGAGTCTAATCCCTGATTCTGCAAAAAAAAACCAACCAACCAACCAACCAACCAACCAAACAAACAAAAAACACTCATCTAAGTCAGTTTTGTAGTAAGAGATCTTCTTTGATTGGGTTATTTCTTGATGGCAAGTAGCTTAATATCCAAATGTGATAAAATATAAACATTTCACAGAGTGCTTATTCCCATATTCATTTACTAGTCATTGTTATATTTAATAGTTAGTGCTGTTTTTATTTCAGAATGAAATCTCTGAATATGAGTCTACATTTTTTATTAGGAATAATCCATTTTAAACTAGTTAATATTATTTAAGCAATGCTTCCAACATCAAATTTCCCTTTTATTTTCAAGTTGCAATGTATAATTTAAAAACTATTTGATTTGTTGAGTCCTTGTCCTTAAGGATGCCACAAAAAAAGAGAGTGCTGACATTTTTTTAGTGTTTAATATGGTCAATAATTTGTATTTTCTGTTCTCACTTTGATAAATTGCCTGAAGTATTCTCCTTGAAATAATTCTATGGCCATAATTCCATAATCTATTGCCAAACAATGTTCAGCTACAGCAGAAGGAAAACTTTCCTTGTGTGTAAGTTTTCCACTCAGAGCTTAATAGATGACAGAAAGACTCTTAGTGCTTAACATGTTAATACTTAGATTATATCAACACCTGGCTCCCTCCCTCAGGAATCCTCACCATCACAAGTTGCTTTTGACCATGTCACACAACTAGTAAGTGATAAAATAGAATTGTATTTATTCTACATGAAAAGGTATTTCAGTCAGGACCCGTATTCAGCTGCAAAGAACCCATTAACTTGGAACTTGACAATTTTTCCTTATGAAACAATAAATCTTGTCATGGGAGATTGCTAGCATAGGCTGAGGCCTGAGGTCTGTTTACTTCTCTTCACTTTCTTTCATGGTTCCTTGGAGCTATTTAGTTCCTCCTATTGCACTGTAGCCCAGACAGGAGGGAGCGGCACTCCTACCCTTAGGCTCTGTGGCATTCACTGCATACCAGTACCACTGACATATGAGGCCAAACCCAGCTGAAAAGGAGTCTAGGAAGAGCCTCTTTTCTCTTTCCAGGCTTAAGATTTAAGGAATAAAATTCAGAAGAGGGTTAGAAAGGATATACGAGTCAGCCAACTTATTTTACATGTCACATGGCCTACGTTTTTCTATTAAATCAAGCAACCTTTGGTACAATGGGAAAGATTGTAATTTAAGACAAATAATTTTTCTACAGGAGAAATAATACAAATAGCATTTCAAAGCATTGTAATGTTTACAAAATGCAAAGTCTCAAGCTATGTTGTACTGCTATCTCCATTTTATAGATACGGTTTGGGAGGTTAGGAGTTTCATTCCCCACTCATAGATTTTACATCTACAGAGCAGAGGAACTGAAGGTTGAGTCAGGTCTTGATTTTAGATCTAGTAGTAATTATACTTTGGTGGCAAATATACTTGGAAAATATTTGAGATGAATAAAACAAGATTTAAGTGTGTCTTCCTCCAAAGAGGATTTATTTGCATTTGTTATTGCCAGGGGCAAACCTAGTTAAAGATATCCTGAAATTAAATCCCATGCTCCATAGTATTTATTTCTAATCTTCTTATTTAGCTACAAATACATTTGGGTCCCACAGAAATCTCTGAGAGATGTTTTATTACCTTTTAAATCATTATGTAAATAAAACTATCATTATGATTTCCAAAAAGGGTTTTCCTTTTTTATCATCACTATTAAATTTCAACTTACAAAAAATTTTTTAAAATGAAGAAAACTACAAAAGATAATGAATAGATATGCTTTAATGTTTTGATAGAAGAAATAAACAGTATGGTTTTAATATAAATAAAATTTTATTAATAAGATTTCTTGATTTGAAGAGTAAAAGTGCCTATATTTGATTTATTCATTAAATATTTACTGAGTACTTTGTTTAGTTACTAAACATTGGTATAATGATCATTATTAACTCTTGCTTGTGTCATATCAGTTAGTTGTATAACAAATACACTTACATAAGTTAAAATTTCCGTCAAAGTTTTTTTTTTCTTATTTTCTAATATGATGTGACTAATCAGTTCAAAACATAAGGACTTACAACAACAATAGTCTATTATTGCTCATGACTTAGCAGGCTGGAAACCTGAGCAGTTCATGTGCTGCTGTGTGGGGGCTGCATTCACAAATCCACCTAATTGCTGGCATCTGATAAATGATGGGAGCAAGAGTCTAAACTAGCCCTCCTCAAAATGGCCTGTGGATGGGGGCTCCC
This sequence comes from Heterocephalus glaber, assembly GCF_000247695.1. The sequence continues at coordinate 2,567,769 of NW_004624843.1, read as the reverse complement.
TGATGTTGCTCTCACCCTCTTGTAAGCAAGATTGGAGGTTTTTCTCTCACAGCACTGTGGTCTCAGGATTCTAGAAGGATGAAAGTGAAAGCCACATGGCCTCGTAAGGATTGGCCTTGAAAACTCTGCCCACAACCTTAGTCTACTGCATTCCGATGGTTAAGGCAAGTCACCACAAGCCTATCTTGTTTTTAAGATGGTAGGAAAATAGACTTCACCTCTGGGTGAAAGACATGGAAAAGTCATGGGGCACAGGGTTTGTTTGCACAAATGGGAGGAATTATGGTGGCCACTGGAAAGCAGTTTTCCTGAGTCCACCCTCTGAGGACAAAACTGTGCATCCTTCCCTCAGGTCAAAAGGACTTGATGCTTCCCTCTAAAACTTATCAGGGTTTTGATGTCAATTTCAACCTCCAGATCTTTGTGATTTTAGTCAGGTCTGAATGTAACAAGCCTTCTCAGGTGCAGCTAGCTATTCTCGATGCAGATGTTGGTGAATAAAAGACATGTTATTTGCCCCTGTATTTCTGAACACTCAGTGTACAAAAGAGAAATCACTGCAAGCAGTAGACAATCACTCATTTGTATCAGTTCTGAAATCCCACTGGAAACATGTCACTTGACCCCCTATTCTGAGGCAGGAAATGTGCTTGTTTCTACCTTCAGGGAGTGATAGGTTCCATCCAATTACTCTTTTCATCTCTTCCTGGATACTGTCACTTTATGGCACTTAGCATATATGCCAACAATAATTAAAATTTCAGAAATGATTTGGGGTTTTAGGGAGAATAGGTTTTTATGCCACACACTCTGTATCAGTGACATCATGATATCTTACCAATACTTTTGTCATCTAGGCATACTAGCTTTAAGAATGTTAAGTAAAATTTACCTTTCAAAATATCATATGTTGGACAAACAATTATATTTCACTCCTCCAATCCAATTCAGCTAAATAGCATTTCTTGAGCCCTGTTAGGTGATAACCACTGTTGAAGCTCTGTGGAAACGCTTAGCCCTATCCTGAGGAATGAGGGAAGGAGCAATTCACAAATGACTTCCTTGGAAGAGAAAATGGCAAGGCTATATCCTAAAAGATGAGGAGTACCTTCCATAAAGGAGGAGCACCGAACATATGGAAATGAGCTTATGTGATATATATACTCAAAGCTGATTTATAATGAGGGGTAACAACACAATGATTAAGAGTACAGACTTTGGACTCAGACTGCCTGCTTTCAATGCCATACCTAATATTTACTGCCTTTGTAAGCTTGAACTTCAATCTCCCCTGCTTAAAAAAAATGTGATGACTATATTATCCACCTTTATAGTCAGTATCCGGAGAAACAGAAGCGATAGGAATTTGTGTATGTTTGTGTGTGTGTGTGTGTGTGTGTGTAAGAGAGAGAAGGGGGGGGAGATAACTAATACAGTTTGAACAAATATCTGAGTAGCAATCTCCAGCTAAACTAACCTGAGTATTTGAGGCTTTGGGGGGATATAGAGATATAAATGATAACAGTACTCATATACTGTAAGCACTTGATAATTATAAGTTGTTTTTATCCATAATATGAAGTATATTATAAGATGTGATAAGAGATGAGACTGAGAGGTAGACTAGACTCTGGCCATTTAAGCATTATACGGTCCTAGATGTGCTACGTAATCTTGATTGTCAACTTGATTGGCTTGAAGAATACCTAACCAAGCAGTAAAACAGACTTCTAGGTATGTCTGGGCGTATCTGGGGATGTGACTTTGGGGACTATATCTGTTCCCTGATCTCTTCTTCTCTGACTTTTCTGCTACTCTCTTCTTCCTGACTGCCATGAAGTGAGCAAGTTTTCTCCACCATGATGTTTCTATGGACTGAACCTTTAAAACCTTGAGCCAAAGCAAACCTTTTCTTCTTTAAGCTGAGTATGTCATGTATTTTGTTCCAGTGATGAAAAGTTGACTAATGATAAAATTGGTATCAGAGAAATAGAATCAGTGCTATGATTGGACCTGAAGTTGTAGTTCAGAAGCCTTTGAAACTTGTTTGTTAGAGCAGTTTGGAGAGGTTTGGAGATGTGAGTCAGAAAAGTCTTAGAATGTTATAAACAGAGATTGATGGATGATTCTGGTGGAAGCTTAGGACAAGAGTGCTGATAAGAATGCAGCAAGTAAGGGTCAGGGATTTAGCTCAGTGATTTCGCCTCCTGCTGCACAAGCACAAGGATCTGAGTTCGATTCCTAGTACCAAAAATAAAAAAAGAATGCAGCAAGTAAAGCCTGTACTCACGGTGTTTTGGTTGGCAATGAGGACTCTATCGGGAATTAGGGTAGAAGCTTTTAATTACATTCTGACAAAGAATTTGTTACATTTTTGTTAATGTCCTGAGACTCTGAAGGAGGATAAGCTTAAATGTAATATACTAAGTTATCTTGTATGGGAAATTTTAAGGCAGCACAACATTCAGGCTGTGGCTTGGATAATGCCACCTGCCTTTAGCCTGATCTACAGTGAGAAATGGGAGCAATAAGCACAGACAAAATATTTTTAAAACTTCCAATTTAGCATCCCCCCCCAAAAAATGCATGCAAAGCCATAATCAAGAAAGGTATGGCTGAAGAGAGCAGTGTCATTATAAAGAAGCCAAATACTTTTCACCAGGACAATAGGAAAGATATCTTGAGGGTATCTCAGGAATAGGCCAGACCCCATCATTGCAGGCTTAAGGTTGTAAACGTGTAAACTCATCTAAAAGTCTTCTTTGAGCGGAGAACATTGGAGTCCCCTGATCTGCAGAGCCACCTAGGAAACATTTTTGTCCACGATTCATTTCCTTGTGCTCAGCCATCCAGGCACTCTGAGGCTCCTGCAGCTGTAGTCCAAGGGGCCCCAGGTATTGTTCAAACTAGTGGCAGACCTCGGTGTTGTCTACATGATGCTAGTTTTTCAGATATGCAGAATACAAAAGTTGTAAGGTCATGACGCCTTGTGACTAGATTTCAAAGGAAGTTCTAGAAGGCCAGGGAATGTTTGACAGGATCAGTGTCCCTGTGGAGAGCATGACATTGTGAGAATGAAGGCAAAGCTTCAATGGAGATGCCAGGAGTATAAGCTCCAGGAAGTAGGAGATGCCAGGAATGTGAAATGTTGGCCAAGGAGAGCCATAAGGAGGTGAATGGAGTCAGCGTAAAAGAGAAGTCATGTGGACTGCAACAAGCAAGGCCATAGGATGAGGCTGCCCGAGCGCTTTGGAGTCCTCATCTCACCACCACATGCTCTAGATGCTGGACACGAAGCTAGAAGATCTGATGTTTGCTCTGCTGGGTTCAGGTCTTGTTTTGATTTTATTCTTCTCTGTTTCCCTCTTCTTCCCTTTTAGAATGGGAATATTTACCTGTGTCATTGTATCTTAGTAACATATAACTTTACAAAAATGTTCACAGGGGTTAAGAGCTATGAATTTCTTTTAATCTCAAGTCTTTGGATTTGGGCTTTTGAGCAATACTGAGATTGTTGATATTTTGGGAATGGAAATAATGTGTTTTCTATTATACACAGGAGAGCTACATCATGATATGAAGGATTATGCCCTTGTTATTGTCTCCATGGGAACATTAAATAGGTTTTAAGAAGTGTTTGGGTGTCAAGTTGACAAGAAGTAGGCTTGTGATGGTTGAGCTTCATTGTCACCTTGATTGGCTTGAGAGATGCCTGTGAGATTATTAAAGCATACTGCCAGGTGAGTCTCTGTAAGTCATTCAGGCAACGATCTTGAGGACTATACCTGGTCCCTGAATCCTTCCTCTCTGCTGCTCTTCTCCTGCTCTCTACTTTTTGGCGTGAGTAGATTTGTCTTGAAATGAGTAGATTTGTTCCACCACACCCTTCTGCCAGGATATTTCTATATTGGGTAAGCTGACTATGGAATGAAACTTCTGAAACTGAGCCAAAATAAAACTTTTCTCCCTTAAACTGTGTATGTCAGTTATTTTGTCACAGAGATGAAACTTGACTGATACATCTATGGGGAACTATGAATGATATAATCAGGTTTCTGATGGATCATTCTGATAGCAGTTTTTAAAGGTAAACTAGGCAAAGTGTAATTGTTAACAGAGATTATATTAGATAGGACATCAGGATATTATTTTATCTTTCTTCTTGTTGGTGAGATTAAAAACCTAAATTTATATTTCCCTGAATCTCTTGCATTTAGAGCTCTGGATGTACAACACACTTCACTAACGAGGTGCATGGAGTGGGCGTGTGACCTAAGGTGCTTCTGGTGGAATAGTTGTTACCTGATTTCTTCAAGTTATTCAAATAGATGTGTTTTCAAGCTCTCCAAAGTCATATAAATTGTGTAAACAGATGAGTGAGCTCCAGCAAGTTCTGAAGGAACAAGTAAGTAGCATGTGTCAGTGGTTCATATGCTTAGCACCTACTCCTGCTGTACTGCCACTTCTTCCTCTGTCTCCACCCAGGGCACCATGACATTTCCTATGACTGACGAGGAAATAATTAAATCCTGGTGTTCAGAAGAATTCAAAGCTATGTTAGTCAGCTTTTTGTCCTGGTGTCAAATTCTCAAGATAAACAATTTAAAGAAGGGAAGTTGTGTTCCATCTCACAGCTTCAGAAATTTCAGTCCAAATTTTGCTGGCTCAGTTGCTTTAGGCTTGTGGTGAGGCAGAAGCACGGTGGTGGAGGAACACGAGAGAGGGAAGCTACTTACCTTGCAACTGCCAGGAAGTAGAGAGAGAAAGAGCACCAGAGGAAATGGCTGAAGACCATATACAATCCACAAGGTCATGCCGCCATGATCTACACCTGCACCCGGGCCATACCCATCACCTCCCAGTGATGTCACTGGATTATAGTCTCATGAATGGATTACTTCACTGATTAAGCTAGTACCTTCATGATCCAGTCATCTCTCCAAATACAAACGCGTGCACACACACGCGCACACATGGAAGAAATTTACAAATTTCCTTAGTGTTTCTTAATCAAGTTGATAATCAAACTTAACCATCACAATAACATATACGGAACCATCTGGAAATAGAGTTCTGCATTATAGCAAGACTTAGAAGCCACCCTAAATGCCAGGGGAGAAATTAGCCCTCCCACTGATCAAAACTTTGAGAAGTGCATTTTGTTTTTCTCTTTTCCTAGAAAGCAAGGTGGTTAGCCGTATTGATATATACCAGTTCATTAGAAATCAATGTTCTGGTTGGATTGTCAGATGTCTGGAAGAAATGAAGTTATTGACAATAGGTCTGGGGAAGTGGCAGGTGAGTATATTTGTCTCGATAAGAGAAGATGGAAGGATATTTGTGAGTTGTTAGACTGATCACGAATGCACCTTCTGCAGACAACACTCAGGATAAGATGGACAATTTTCTGGGTCAGGAAACTTCTTTCCCTTATCATGCTACTTTTGCTTCATGGGACATATTGCCAGGGGTGAGGGTGGTTTATGTGTTAACCCAAATGCTTAGGAAAGACTCACCTATTCACCACAATCACTTGCTTTTCAGTGCTCAACAATACAGACCAATACTGAGCCCAAAACAGCCCATAGGAGCAGCTGTTTGATTAAAGGCAACCTGAGTACAGTCTAATATTTTTTCACTTTAGATTAAGTAATTGTGTAGATTTATTTCCATCTGTTCCTTCAATGATCAATCTAAAGCTATCACTTGAAGACTTACTGAAGGCCTTGTTCACCTTTACAATACAGTGGGCCCTCGAGTTACGACTGGCCTGACGTGTGAACAACGTAGGTTAATTAGGATAATGAAAGATTCATCTGCCTCTTGTTATCTATAGCTTTCACCCAGGTAAACATCTACATCTCAGATGTATTGATTTATAGCCAACTTGACTTACAACCCACCCTCAGGAACCAATCGAGTTCGTCAAGGATCCACTGTATTCCACTTTTTAGTTTACCCATGAAGAATAAGAGGTGAATACTATCTACTCCATCCTAATTAGAGACACTCCTCTCAGAGGTCTAAGTATTTATTTCTCCAATGTTCTTCACTTACCATACCTTCTTGAGGATGATGACCAAGTTTACTTCTGCCCTGTAAACTAAAACTTACTACCAGCAGCTTCACATTGTTAATAAAGTTTTGTTGGGCTACAGTCACATCTGTTCATTTTCTTATTGTTCATCGCTGACTTTGCTCTATAGATGCAGTTATGTATTTATGACAGAGTCTGTATGCCCCCAAAGCCTAGATTATTTACTGTGTCAACATCTGCAGTACAAAAGTTCATTTGTATTTCCCTTTAATTTTTAGAATTTTCAGTCATTCTTTCAATCATACATGCTCTAAAAATTTATGAAAACCTGCCTAGTTACTAGGAACTGAGCAATATTTTTGAAATTCAAATACGCAATCTTTTTATTCTTAGTATGCTAATTTCTATTGCCTTAGTTTTAAAAGATAATTCTGCAAGTGGTATTTACTCTTCTGCGTTAGAAACATTATTAATTCTTTGTATAAAGCTGTGGATATCTTTATTATGGTTTCATTTCTGATACTGTCAGAGGTAGATGAGGTCTCCAGCATAAAGTTTGCTCATTTCTCCACTTTCATCTTTATCTGGAGTTTCTCTTTGTCGTGATGGTCTTTTGTTTTAAAAAATTTATATATTTTCATTGAAACAATTACAAATGTTTCAAAGACTGTATTTTTGTTGAACATCATAAAATTTAAAAATTTCTAACCAGTTGATGAAAATAGAATCCATTTTTCCTTCCAGAGTTGCTCAGAGTTGAGTTTCTCATCTTACAAATAAACATTCAAATAACAATTATTTGTGATGAGGCCGAGTCCTTTCCTGATAAAATTGCTTCTCAATGCATGATATATCCCTTCACTTAATAAACTATTTTCTGTTGAGGATGTATTGTCATTCAAATGCCATTGCTTTTGTTTTCTTTTTGGAGTCATTTGTTTTATTCACAATCTTCAAAGTGAAGTGGTTATCAGGAACTTAAACCTGTTTGTAGTCAGATCGCAAGCCAGGTACATGTTCCTCAGAGTGATGTGACATTTCACCAGCCAGAAACAGACGCCTGGGTCTCTGGTTTCCTCTGGAGGCCGTTTATTCTCTATCACTGTCTACAAGAGGTATCACCTAATAAACACAAATCACGAGAGAGTCACGAATCACTGTAGCCTGAAAAATAGCATTCATAGCAGCAAGAACACAATTAATTGCAGCTTTGGTAATATTATGGGTTAGGGGTAAGCCCTGTGGAGACATATTTCAGACAAGGCTAAATACGTTTGAAATGATCCAACGTTTCCCTCTCATACTTACATTATTTCACAGCATCCTTAGCCATTTGGATTAAGAGTCTTATTCTCCATACTACTTGACATCTGAATATTTATTCTGCTTTCCAAGTCAGGATTTAATGTTTGGATGATTTTTTATTAATATTAATGTGCACTACTATGTAGAGTTTTTCTAACAGGAACATGTGAATTACCCAGGAGCTTGTTAGAAATGTAGATTTCCAGACTTCATCTCAGACCTGCTGAACTAGAATCTGCTCTTTAATTTAGCCCCAGGGGAATCGTGTGCACATTAAGGTTTGAGATGTCCTGGCTTAGATTTTGAGGCAGATGGAGTGTGAAATAATGTCCACTGATGTCAAGGAGCGGTCCTAAGCTGTGCAGGGGTGGGTGAGGTCTGAAGTCAGTGAAATGAAGTGTGAAGTTCTTTACTTCCTCTAGTGAGTCTCCGGGGTGGAGGAAATGTCTTCTGTGGAAAGAATTTGAGAAAGGAGTGCTTAATTTTCACTCTGTTCCTTATTGCTCTGTGTATTTTTTGGAGCATGTCTATGGTAAAGGCAATTCCAGATGATTTCCTTGAGCCCTGGGGCACATCAGGTCTCTTATTGGGATTTACAAACAGGTTAAAACTCCCTTACTAGGTGGATATATCGACCGAGGGTATTTTAAAAAAAAAAAAATCCATGTGGCCAAGCATTAGTATCCTACTCAGACTTGTTCCAAATTAATATATGCTGAAAGATAGAACAGAGAAATTTAGGAAGGTGGGAAGACTGAAACCCCAGAAGAAAGGGAGGCAGGCAGGAAAGATCTCATATGATTAATGGAAAGTTTGATCTAGATGAAGAGTTTTTACAAAAGTGTCACCCTAGCTAACAAAATGACCATAAAGGGTATTTATTGAATATTTATACTGTGCTTTTATATAGTATGCCATTTGTTCTGAATAATATTCATACAAAATGCGTAACAATGACATGCATGTCACCTCAAGAGAATGCCCCGGTCATCCCATCCAGGCTTCGGATGTTTCCAGTGGGTGTTGGCTGGAATCCACATGTCTGCATTCTGGCAAGTATCCAAGGTGATTCTGATGAACTTCACCAGACATCAGGCTTCTCTTTATATCTTCTAAGAAACTATTAATATTTCTGGCAGCCACATCAGGTTTTTCATATTAATCTTGCTGTCAATCAAGACATTTAAATTCTTTTTATACTAATTACTTTAAGATAGGTAGATACTGTCTCCTTTCAGTTCCACGTTTCTATAGTTCAAAACAAAACTCAGTAAATAATGTCACATCCATGCCTATTCAGTTTCATGTGAATGCTGACTTCTAGTCTAGCTTGTGGAGAATACTTGGGATATTTGTGTCATATCATTATGTTATATCATGAATTATCAAATGAGTTAAAAGTTCTCCACACATTTGGTAAAAAATGTACTTTATTTCTAAGAAGACAATAAACTGCTGAAAGAAAAGGACACAAGGCAGAATGCTGTGAGTTCCTTAGAGTCTTCCTTGAGGGCAGACAGCAGCTTGTTAATTGAAAATCTTCTGCTGGGATTTTCTACCACCTACTAACGTACCTATTTCAACTTTTTCCTAGTAGGTCAACTAGGAAAAATGGTAAATTTAATTAAATGCTTTGCTGATCATGTTATATTATTTCTATTTCTTTCCTTTTTGTGCTAATATAGGAAGTTACAGTAAAGGAAGATTTTATTCCTCGTGCCTCCGCTGATAGCTCAACCAATTGTCAGGTTGACAGTCTGACCAGTCACCAGGGGACACCCAATTGCCTGATGAGGGGACCGCAAGGGATAAAGGGATAATATGCAAAGAACAAGGAATAAAGAATAATGAGCAATAGCTTATTACTTGGGGTGCCGGGAGTTGATCTTTAGCCCTCTCCCGGCTAAAGATTACTTGATCTTAGCTCCCCCCCCAGTTTAGACCATGAGCACTGGATTGGTCAGTATTTATGATTATACAATATAGCAAAGGGGCAAGAAAGTAGATGTAGAGGATAGGAGAACTAATGCATTTATTGATCACAGCTTGGACAAAGGGAGTAACTATGTATACTTGTGAAGGCCAGGGCACAGTTAATAAGGCACTTGTGCTATCTTCAAGGTCATAGCTAACAAGTCACTTGTATTATCTTGCTAACATTTGATCTTAGAGAATGGTTGCACAGAGTCATAATTCCTCAGCTGCAGTGTTCTCTTGCTGTTAGAGAAATCACAACCTCATTGATCATTGAGACCTCAATTGTGACTATTGACATAGGGAAGTCTATCTCCTAACAGCTGCAAAAAGGTCAATTAGCAATTTACACTTAGGCCTTGGTGTGACTCACAATGTTAATCAATAGCTGAATTCATAAGCCAAATCAATAATATCTAGAGCCTGCTCAGTGCAGTTTCAAGCTGGTCTCCTGCAAGTTGGAGCTCTTCAGTGAAAGTATAATAAAGTACAATAGATAGTATAGTTAAACTGCAAGTAAGGATAACCTAAAACAGGCTGGATAAAAGAAACAAGCACACACTTCTGAGTTAAGAGCTAATTAAAGTCAAGAAGCTAGTTAAACTTAGAAGTGTAAATGAAACCACAAGCAGGATAAAAATTAAGATAAAGGGGTGGATAAGAACCTTAGGAAGAAGGTTCTTAGGCAAAGTATGCTAAATTAACAGCTTCTTCCTAATCTCCAGACAATACCTGGAAAAATTTAGAAATCCAGAGTAACCAGTTTCTAGCTAAATAACTGATTTTTAAAAACTCTACAAATCCTCTCACATAGTCAAAATGAAGAAAGCATGTAGGATTTCCATTTGGAATCGCCTCTTGGTGGATATCCACCAAGAGCTTTTTCTTATTATTTTTTTCTAATAAACAGTATCCTAAGTTCCTCCTTTTGTTTGTGATTTTATTCTTTGACTTAATGAAACAAAGAGTTCATTCATATTTAACTGCTGCGTAAAAGCAGTTCAGAATTAACTACTTCATAAAAGAACCAATAGGTGAATGGGAAGGGATTTCTATTAAGGGATTATGGAGACTAAGAGTCCCACAGTGTGCAAACGGAGATGCAAGAAAGCCAATTCTATGGGTCAAAGGCCTGAGATTCTAGACTGGGCCTGAAGGTCTAGGGCTCAATAGCATCAAAAGCAGAACATTGAACTTCCCAACAGAAGCACTCAGAGATAACTCAACACTCAGTCACCTTTTGTTTTATTAAGACTCTCAACAGATTGGATGATATCTACTCATGTTAGGGAGGCCATTTGGTTTACATGGTCCATCAACTCAAATATTAATTTCTTTTCTTTTGGAACCATTCTCACAGATACACTCAGAACCAACATTTAACCAGTGATCTGGGTAACCTGTGATCTGTCAAATTAATCATTACTCATCACAGCTAGGAAAGATTTGATTAAATATACATTTTTGGAGTACCTATCTGTGTCTGGGTACTGTCATGTGTTTGATAAACACATGTTAATTTTGAGAGGTTCTTGCTTTGTCTCTTGTCTACAAACTATTAATTTAATAATACTCTTTGAAATTGAATAAGACAATGTATTTAAAGGAGGAAATTACAATTCCTTCAGGAAGTGTTTCACATTTAGTGCTCCATGGAATTTTAGAGACTCCAAGAAGGCATTTACGACATCACTCAAGCAGAAAAAGACATAAGAGGTATTTTTGTGAGAATTTAGATTATGAAGGTAGAAAAGTTTCTTTTGATTCAATTCAACAAAAGAATCAAATTGAAAGAGACTTTGAACCAAAATCATGCTTGCTTGGTAACATCCTCTCTACTATCTTCAACTATTATTTAATTACTTTATCACTATATTATATTCTATGAACTTAGGCAATGTCATTTCTTCCTTAGTAGGCTGTCCAATTTCTTGAAAGAAAACATATTTTATTATTATTTTAAAGGTTTCTTATAGTATTTTGCTTAATTTTGCAAACAACAAAAAAGCTACTTGAGTGGTGGGGACTTTAGGCAGACATCTCCCCCCCCCATTAAGTTTATTGGTACATTTTCTGTATAACATACAGTTACATTCATCATTGGGATCTTGTACCTTTACATGAGTCTCTTGGTTCTTTTTTTTTTCCCCTTCCCTTGCCCTCCCTTCACCCCC
>NW_004624843.1:2464294-2553179 GCF_000247695.1 Heterocephalus glaber | reverse complement strand
AGCTTCTCTGCCCTAGGAGCCTGGGATGGAGGTGGGGAGCTTCCTTCCGGGTGGTGGGACTGGCTGAGCTTCTCTGCCCTAGGAGCCTGGGATGGGGGGCGGGGGGAGCTTCCCTCTGGGTGCTGGGACTGGCTCATCTTCTCTAGGCAGACATCTTGAGGCAGGAGATTAGGGTGGAGCAAGCTGCCTTAGCAAGCATGTGTGACCTGTCAATCACAGAGCCCCAGAACACATGTGCAGAGCACAGTTCCCAAACCCTGCTCCTGTGGCCAATCAGAAAGTGCTGTCTTTGATTCTTCATTTATATCTGGCACTAAAATCAGGTGGACTTTTGGTAAGACTGCCTAGATCTGATGGGAGATACAAAAGACTCTCACCATGCATCTCATGGCTCTGGTAAATTGTGTCAGTGGCCAGCTCTAAATCTGCAGGGTGTATCTTTTCCTACCTTAAATAAATGTAAAGGCTCAGTGACTTTTTCACTTGTCTTGTCCAATTCTTTGTTCAGGACACCAGGAACCTGGAAAGAATCCCTGGAAAATGTCTTTGGGACCCAAAACCTGTAACAACCTGAGAGATTAAAAGTTCATAGACTCAAACCAAAAATGAAGAAATTGCAGAGAAAAATTATGTAGTCACAATTTTGCCAAGAGATACTTCCTTTGTTTTCATTATTTTATTTTGTATTGTATTGTCACCAGACAGGATCTAAAGAGGTTCCTACTGAGATAAGAAACCTAACTAGACCCATTCTATCTAAAATATTACATTGCAGACATACAGGAATCATCCTGTTGTGGAAAAATAATTTTTCAGGATTGGTCAGTAAGAGGCATGAAGAGTGAAATACAGCCTTTCAGAGAAATGAGACACATGATGCTTCAGAGCTGGGACTATTTATGGGGCCTGGGGGATGTCTTCAAGATAGGTGGTCTAGAATGCATATTCCTTCTGCCAGGTTTCCTGTTTGGCAGGCTATGTTAGAACACAAACCATTTACATGTGCTTGAAGTTGAGATATGTGTCTACTGGTGGTGCTGTTCCCTTAAAGATGGAGACCTGTGAGGGGAAGTACTATTTACATGAGAAAATCATAGGACCAGAACCAAATTTATGGGCCTATAGTGTCTTTAAGACCCTTACTTTTTTGGGGGGGAGGGTGAGTTTCCTGGAAGAAAGAAATAAAGAAGAAAAACAAAGCAAAGGAAAAAAGGGGGATGGAGCTTGAATAACTTTTGCGTCCTGAAGATGCAGGTCCCCCTCCCCAAGCACAATTCCCAATTTCCTTGGCTCCTTCCTACCTGTTTATTTCTTCTATCCTATGTTGGTATTAGGGATGGATTAGTAAAATTGAAATGCACCCCATTCTGTTACTGTAGGGATATCTAATGATGTGGCCCAAAAATAGTTCATATTACTACTTACTGGGACATTACACTTTTCATTCTGCATTGCAAGCATGAGGATGCTCTTCCTAGCAAAAAGGAAGCAAAATCTCTCCCAGTCATAAAAGAATACAAAGAAAACTTGATCTCATAAAGTAGTGGCAGCTACTCTTCCTTCCCTCTTCCTTTTATTCCTTTATTCTTTCCTTCGGTAAATGCATCTTACTGGGTAAATTCTAAGACTGAAGGTCTGTGTTAGGACTAGATATACAACACTGAATGGGATACACAATAATTATCCTAATAAAGCTTACATCCTCATTAGAAAAAAATGTCAAAGGGGGACTTTATGACTTATATCTAGGTCCCCCACCCCAAGCCTCATGGACTCATAGTTGGGACTTTGGGGAGTGACTGATTCATGGGTGTGTGATACTGGATGGGTCCACTGATTGTTTTAACACAGCTCTGGGTGTGGATGATGGATTTACTGAAGAAGGAAGACCCATCCCTGGTGTGGGTAGCACCAACCAGTAGACTTGTAGCCTTGATAGAAAAAGAAAGGAAAGTGGAAGGAAGGCTGCTGCTTCCTGTGTGCCATGGTGCTCTACCTTGGAGCCAGCCAACTACAGTCTGAAACCTCTACAAAATGTTAGTTAAAATAAATTTCCCTCCTTTTTCTTGGGGGAGTTGGGTATTTTGTCTCAGTGATGAGGAAAGGAACTAAGACAAGGGGTAAATAAGTAGGTTAACAAAAACATAATCTGTGAATTATAGTAAATGCTATAAAAACAAAATATTGCAATTCAGACATAGAGAAAAACAGGGAGATTTATTCTTTACAGGGCAGTCAGAGCTCTAAAGAGCTGTATCTATGCTGATCCTGTAAATATGAAAAGAAATAAACAAGTGAATAAAGACATAGAAAGAGAGAAAGTACATGTAGAATACTTAAAGTACAATTCTTTGACTACTTTAAGGGATTGAAAGAAATACAGTGCTCTTGACCCAAAGTAAGTCTTTGAGTGATAAAATGTATGACTTTGGAGAAGTGAGCAAGGGCTAAAACATGCTAAATCTTTTAGGAAATAATAAGAAATTTAGATCTTTTTCTTGATGCTTTTTGAATTTATTAAATAATATAGTTAGGGAAATGATATGCTCCAATTTTTTAAATTTTTTTGGTTACCACTTGCAAAATAAATTTGGTGGGTTTAGTAGAAAAAGAAAGAATGTAAATGACACAAATTAGAATCCTGTTCTAGTAGACTAGGTAAGTAATAACAACTGCTTAGATGGGATGATAGCAGACAAGATAGAGAGGAGTGGGTGGATTTGAATACCTTTGAAGGGAGAATATTCAGAGCTTGGCCTTAGGGTACTGGGATTGAGAGATGATTCAAGAACAGTTCTTGCATATAGGGCTTAATAGGTAGATGGATTGTGTTCATTTAGAGAGGCTAGGAGACTAATATTGGAAGCAGTGCATGATCAAGGGAGTCTTCTAAATTAGAGATAAATATGAGTCACACAGTTTGCTATATCATGTAGCTGCTTCAATGATTTTTGGAGGTATCAGTGTATAGATAACTTTTTAGTCAATTTGAATGGCTAATCACATCTAGCGAGAACATTTCATAGATGTTTCCAAGGATGTAATTCTAGAGATCAGCAGAAATCACAGAGTTGATAGGGAAACTGAGTGGAAATCGGTAATGAGGTGGGAGAAACATCACAAGAGAAAGTTGTTATGGTCACTAAGAGTATCAAGGATGAAAGACTTTAGGAAATGAGCAGTTAGAGAGGTGGAAAGCTAGTTAGACATTTTGCAAGATGAACTGAAAGGAATGAACAATAGATTTTCAACAGAGGTTATATAGGTTTATTAGTGTCCTTCAACAGATAAAATTGTTGAGTAAAGATGAGGACCAGATTAGAATAAGTTAAGTCAAAGGAAAATTAGGTCATGAAAAGATTCTCCACCTTATTAGTCATCAAACAAACACCACTCAGAGCTATACTGATTGGATGGCTTTAGTGAAAAACATAGATTTGGGTGCTGGTGAGGATGCACAGAAATTGAAAGCATCTGACACTTCTGGTGGGGTTGTAAAATGGCATAGTTTTTCTGGAACACAGTCTCAAACTGTTACACACAGAGTTACCATATGGTCCAATAGTTCTACTTATAAATGTGTACCAAAGAAAAACAAAAGCAAATCCACACAAAAATCTGTACACAGATATTCATAGCTGCATTAATATGCTTAATATGTTAAAAATCCAAATATCTGTCAATTGATGCATGAATAGTGGAATATTGTTCAGTTACAATGTGGAATGAAGCACTGATCGATGCTAAAGCATAGATAAATCATGAACATATGATGTTAACTAAGTGAAAGAAGTCATACACAAAACACCAACTTTGTAATACGTGATTCCATTAATATGAAATGTGCAGAGAAAGTACATCTGTAGAGACAGGAAGTAGATTAACAGTTGCCAGAGTCTGGGGAGAGAAATGTAGTATTAAAAAATGAGGAGATTAGGACATGATAGCTAATAAGTTCAGATTTTCTTTTGGGATAATAAAACATTCCAAAACTAATTGTAGCCATGATGCACAACTCTGTATTCAACAAAATCTATTGTATGGTATACTTTAAGTAGATGAACTATATCTCAGTTGAGCTATTAGAAAATAAAGGCAAATCAGATAGTGATGGTGGCATATAAAAAATACATTAATAACTATATTATGGAAAGGAGGGAAAAAAGGAAGAGGACCAAAGGATGGAGGGAAGACATCACACAACATTTAGTATATTTAGCTTGAGGGGAACAAGTTTGGAAAGGAAGAAGACCACATATTGAGATAATGTCATTTTCCTTCGTAGCAGTAGATTTAAGGATGTTTATTAATTATTAAAACAAATTAAGTATTTTAAATGGCTCTTTTCAATAAATAATAATATTAGTGAGTCACAAACTAAGGATCATAATTAATCTAATTTTGTACAACACAAAATATAAACTTCAAGATTTGAAAGAGAGACAGGCTACTAATGGAGAGAGAGCCTTTGAAAAGATGAAATGTAGATAGCTGATGTGAGAAATCTTTTTTCCCACTGAAGATTTCCTGTCATGTTGAACCAATCATTCATAATCAAGGCACCAATAATGTACTTAAACAATGCTCAAAAGAGATTCAAATGGTGTACATATAAATTAAATGATACCAATGAATTAAATTTCTCAGTATCCTCTTTGGTAAAACAAGATCACTGGACTAGATTAATTATGAAATCTTCACTAATACTAGGTTTCTAAGATCTGAGGCATTTAAATGTCATCTCTTCCACAATATTGTTCACTTATTAATAAGGTGTTTTGACCACTATAAGTAGGAACCAAAGGTCATCTCTCCTAGACTGCTTTTCACTTATTAATGAAGTGTCTTGATTACTGTAAGTAGGAACCAGAAGTGTTACCAAGTGTCATCTCCATGGGTTACTATATTACACAACATGAAAATACCAACAAATATGACAAAACAACTTCCTGTCCCTACAAACCTGGTAAACCTTGCATTTTCTAGTAGAAATAATTTAGCCATGATGTGAGAATTTAAAGGAAAAATATTTTTTTCTTCCCTGTGGAATATTGGCCTATAAATAATAATTATGAGACTATGTGATAATAAAAGAATATTGAGAAACATTTCAGAAGGATTTTTATAGAAAATGGACATTCAACATAGACTAGAAATATTAGGAGGTCAGATCATTTTCTCTCTAACTACAAGTTACTCATTTTTCTATAATCATTAATTAATTACAACTAAGAAAAGAGAAATTATTGGAATATTGGGCTGCAGTACAGCTAAGATTAAAATCAACAGCTGGAGTGTTGGTGAGATAACAGTGTTCCTTGGCATGATTTTTGTTATTCATTTAGAAACGTCAAGTTAAAGATCATTAATTATCTACTAATGGTGGATGTGTTCATTTCAATACACACATTTCTTCACTTCATGATGAGTCTATGTGAACAACTAAACATACCATGTGGGTAATGATTGTATCAGGCAGGATATGAGATTAAGCCAAATCCTTAAGACAAAAATATAATTAAATAAATGTAGAGTATGAGAGCTACAAGTAAATTTGTTAAAACTCCTCATTTTATAAATGAGAAGACTTCTACCTAAAATTTAATTTCCCTTGATCATTTCATTTCAGAGGACCTAAGACTCCAAACCTCCTAACTTCCTGTCTTATATTTATTATACAAAAATAATGAACTACTATAATTATTTGCCCCAGTTGCAAATTCTTGCTAAACTAAGTCTTTAAGTATTTCTGATCAAACTCTTCACTCTTGAATGCAACTAACAATAACCTTTGGAAATGATAAAACTGAATCTGATTTTTCCACAACATTGCCTGTCAAAATAAAAATTGCTCCAGATTAAGTTAAACAGAAAAGAAAGACATTATTCAAGGCTGTTGCAATAGAATGTCTGACCTCAATTCCACTGAAACAAGACATGAGGGCTTTTAAATTCCAGTGTGGGAAGATCATAGGTCAGCTGTGCTTGTTAATTGCCTTACCCAAACTTCCTTCTATACCCATGACAGGAAAGAGGTTTATAACTTGGAGCAAGGCACACTCCCATTTTATACAGACTGGGAAGGGAGGCAGCCATTTTGTTGGGCAGCCATTTTTGTTGGTGATGACATCTCCAAGAAGTGGTTCATTCGTCTTTGAGAAAGACAATTCTGGGTTACAGAGCCTTTCTTTAAAGAAGCTTCTAAAATGATGTGAGCAGGACAGAAGCTATCTTATGCTTCTGTCTGGACTTAAACTTACTTTCTGAGTCTAAACTAGTTTGTGATAAACATATGATGGGTGTGGCTGTGTGATAATTTGTGTGATAACTATGTAATGTGATAACTATTTGGTTTTAAACTTATCTTGTGAACCCTTTTTGAGAAACTTATAAAAATATGTTTTCTAAAAAATATATTTTTACCACAAAGAAAAATATCTTTTTACCACGACAGGATTAGCACCACTGTAAGATTAGCACATGCTGTTTGAATCAAACTCCCCATAGCACAAAAGGTGAAGCCTCCAGCCCCTGTTGGGCTCAGTCTCCTGACTCAGTGCTTGTAGACTCTGCCCTGGGAACTGCTCTTCACTTGAGCTCTGCAACTGTCTGTGACCTTCACTCTGCCATTCCTGAACACCCTGGTACTGGTCTGGTCTCTGGGTCGTCCTGTGTCCTAGGGCTGCCTGGTCTCCCCCTACTCCAATTCTTAGGACATGTTGGGCAGGTGGAAGAAAGATCCTGTACTGTTGGCGCCACCTCCAGCTTCCAGTTTATGCTGTGTTGAGCTACCCTCTCTCTTGCTATAATGTGACAAGTGCTCAATGAACCCTTGCATTCGGGAGATTGCTGGACTCTTGGGATCTTTGTTTGGCACATGTGTCAACTTCCTTTGCTCCTCTGAGCCCCGGGATGCCCTAACTCAGAGGGCCTTATGGCCTGGAGAGTGGCTTCCATGTCTGCTCACGACATAAAATAAATTCCACCTGGAAGGGGCAAAGAAAAGAAAGAATTTACAATTAGAAGTTTTTTAAAGTAAGTGCTCCAGAAAAGGGAGGATAAAGACCTCTGGTGTTTGTTCAGTTGGATGCTGTAAGCATGGGGTGACAGGAAGGCCAGAGGCCTAGGGGCAGGAAGAAACCTGTCTAAATTGTTGTCAGGCTGAGGGAGTTGTAACGGTCACATCTAAAGATGTGTCTTTCAAAGTAAGTTTTCTAAAATGTTGATTATATCAGAGCCATCCAAAATCAGCCAAAGCTCTGTGAAGCATGGACAGAATTGTAATGCCAAGGAAACTCCCAGGAAATCTATTTAGGCTCAGGGTATGGTTTAGGCAGCCATTCTCTGTGTGTCTTATGGGGAAGGACACAGAATGGATATGCTGATTTTTCTTTCACTTTATCTGATCATTTATTTTCTAATCTATAAATTCAGACAATTCTGTCCAGAGTAATATTTCTCCCTTTCCCTTATTTAGTACTCCAGATTCCCAGATTGATTTTCCTCTCCCAATGCATCCATACTCTTCGATGATGATATCCTCATAAGAATTGGGAGTGGTCGCCAAGGTAGCTCCTAGCCATTTTGGATGAAAATAATTCTGATTCGGACCTTTCCCTTATCACCATGCATGATTAAAATTGTATACATTATAACACAGCTTTGTAAAAATCAAGTTCTGAATTTTATGTAGTATTTTTGGCAAAAAACTCTCACATTCTAACTGTGTTATTCTTTCTTTTAAATTATAACTTTCATATAACATAGAGATTTTGAAATTATATTTAGTTACCAGACTTTTGTACTATATTTCAGTTTTTGTATTTGAAGTTTTGATAATTTATACTAAATTTAACCTTTTGCAATTGTCATTGTTTTCCTTAGAGTTACATGAATGAATTTATCCATTATTTTTATCCAAAATTATTGATTAACTGAATAGACAATTATTTATAAATTAGACCTTAAGGGATAGATGTTCAATAATGTATTCTAATATCTCTTAATATTCCTAGTAAGTATTCTAATGAAATTATTAATGACTTTAAAATATTGTAGATAAAATCTCAAGCTTTCATTTTTCATCTTCTTGGTTCTCAATCATTTTCAAGAGAAAAACACAACAGTTTATTTCCCTTAAGTACTTTTATTCCAGGAAGGACTTGGCTTCTAGTTTCTTAGACAGTGATCCTAGCTTGGGTACAAAGGAGAGTTTGTGGGGAAGAGAACAGAGATTCAGAGGACAGGAGATGTGGGTAAGTCTCCTCGTTTCTGGAGACCTGGGGCCACAAGCTTCCACCTGGGTGGATGGGGTCTAACTGTACATTGGCTGTAATTTCGCCTACTGTGCCTAGAATGTTGATTGGGCTAGTGGGCTGGGTGAGATACACAATTGGGGCACGAAGGAACTTTGGTCAAAATAACCCATTACCTGGAAGCTCTGATTTTCAGGTTTTGCTGCAGCTGCACTCTTGGCTGAAGTGCTGCAGACAAATCCACAAGTAGAAAAACACAGGGCTGTGTCAGAACTGAGGCAAGGAATAGGTGCTAATGGTTCTAGGATATCTGAAGTGCTCTTTCCTGGAGAACTTAGGCAACTGTACAGAAGGGTGTGCATCACCAGGGCAGAGCGGTGCCTGGGACAGGGGAGGGAGAGGCAGGGACACCAGGAAATCAAGTCACATAAGTGCATCCCAGAATTTATAAGGATAGTCAGCCAGTAGGCCCACCCTGCTGGGTCCACAAATGACCACAAAGGCTCTGTGGGTTTTAGTTTTACCTTCAAAGTAGCCATCCCAAACACAGGCAGGGGACAGACAGTCCTGGGTAATAAAAATGAGCTCAGAGAAGGAGGGAGGCAGGGAGGGGAAGAAGGAGTGAGGAGAAGGAGGAGGAGGAAGAGGAGGAGAGGGAGGGAGAGAAAGAGAGAGTGAGAGAAAGAGGGAATAACTAAGCACTCATGGAAATAAGAAATAAGCCAGAAAATTTAAATTTAGTGTGATCAAACCAGCAGGGGTTTCAGATACTAAAATTACCTAACACACTATATAAATAAGTGCTTTTAATTTTAGTTGGTTTAAAAACATTGAAAGGTGGTTAGAAAAATGTAAGACACAATTAGTATAAAATAAACAAATATGAAGAATGAAATGAAACTTCTGGTAAAGTAAAATACCTATTTAATGTTTTAAAATGTATCACTGTGAGAGTATTAGATTGGACACAGTGTAAGAATTGATTTTCCACTGCCTAGAAAGCCCCTCACTTAGAGATTCTCATCACTGCTTTTCCCCTTACTGTGAAATCTCTCCTCACTACTTCGATGATCAAGTTACCCCTATTTTGAAGACATTCCTTCTTTCTTTCTTTAAATCTGTTTTTGTTTTTCTTTGGACTGGTCACTTGATATAATTTCCTTTCCTTAATTTCTTCTCTCTCTCTAGTATGCAAACTCTCCTGCGGAAGATGTGATATACTTTTGCACTGGAATGGCCCAGGACTTACAGTGTTTGCACATAGAAGAGGCTCATTCAGTATTTACTGAATGAAAAGAAGGATGAATACAAAACAAGTTAAGAACACAACCTACACACTGTAAGAACTGTAATATAGAAAGAAGAACAAGTGAACAAAGAAAGAAAAAAATTACATGAATAATGTAAACAAAACAAAGTAAAGCAAAAAGTTAAACAAAAAGTCAAAGCCATTTGTAATAGAAAATTAATGATAATGTAATTAAAAGATCCAGTATGTCTTGCTACTAACTAAAAGAAATTTCAGAAAAAGGGAACCAAAGAGATACAAAGAAGTAACATTAACAATGATTTATATGAAGCACAGTCATGTTCTAATGATGTAAATTGTGACTATTGAGTTGAAGAAACTATTATATCACAACCCTGAGAAGATCAGAGGTGATACATCAATTCACTATGTGTGTATTTGGTGATGAAATAACCAAAAATCAAGAAATATTTAGAAATGTGGATGAATAGAACCAGCTGGGAATGAAAAATGTGTGTGCTTTGATGTTCGTATAGGAGTAAAATATTTCAATTATAAAAGAAGAATAAATTTCACAAATCTAATATACAACAATGTGACTAGTTAGCAATATTACATTGTTTACTTGAAGTTTGCTGAGAGTACATCACTCACTGTCTCATCACACATACACAGGTGATGTGGGATGAATGTGTTAATTAGTTTGATTGTGACACTGTGTATATATAAAATCATCAAGCTGCACACCTGAAATATACACACATTTCAATTGTCAATTATATCTCAATAAAAATGAAAACAAAAGTGAAATGATATCCATAGGGGTGGGTATTTTTGGATAAGACAATGTTGGAAAGTGGTAGGATAGTTCTGGCTATTTGTAGACATAATTTTGTGGGGCTATTTGAATTTTACATTGAATTAATCGCACACGTAATTGCAATAACAATTGTAAATTTAATACAATATTTGACAGAAACAAGAGCTAAGTATATTTATCTTTTATCAGAAAACTGGAATGCAGAATGTATGGCCATGCCCATAATCATTTCTAAGTGATATTGTAAAATCACTAAAGTGATCTTACACATTATTGTGAAAAGATGTTCACAAAATATTTTGTGCTTTGGAAAATTTGTTTTCAAAGTCTCTATGTTTAGTGCAGCTGAACTCACATTTCAAATAAGCTGATTAAACAAACACACACACTCAACATCCAAGGAAATTTTCATCGTAAACTGACATTTACACTATTTTTGGAAAGTTTAATACTCAAATAAGTATCTTCTTTCAAAAGGAAAATATTTTAGAATGAAAACACTTAAGATTTGACCATAAGTTTGCAAAACAAATACCTCAGCCCAAACATTCTGATGGAAGAAAAATCTTCATTCTCTGCTGAAGCTAACAGTGAATCTTATCACATGGGTCAGCTGATATCAAGCTTGTAATTGTTCAGGAAGAAAGGAAAATATGGCTTCCTCCATTATGACTTTACAAGCTAATACACATAACAGAACTAAACAAAAATCAGTTAAGATTTTTGATGGAATACTCATATCTGCATTGTTGAGAGACATGATGGGGCTTTGTAGTTTACAATAAACAACCCAAATTGCAAGCCGTCCTGTCAGTTCTATGAACATTGGAATCAAATCTGCTGTGCTTGCAAAGTCTCATGCTGGTAATGATTTTTATTAAATGAAAACTTTTTTGAAACATCACATGGCTTATTTTGGTTTGCTTTATGATTTTGCATGTATTTTCAACAATTTCAAAAAATCTACAGAAAGATTTTTATATTAATCTTTACCTAACAAATATTTTATGAAACACATAGCTTCTTTGGAGGAAAGGCATAATTTAAACTTCTATCAAATAGTAATAGCTGATGTTTATCCATTACTTACCATGTACTATACATGATGGGAAGTATTTTATATTAATGCTCTCATTAAATATTTATAAGGAGTTTGTGAGTTAGCTCCCAACCATATTATTCTTCATCTGTGTGAAATAGAAAGACTCCATTTCTGGAAGTTCTGGAACTTAAAAGGCTAGCTGTACAGAGAAATTGGGTAATTAGTAGATGGTACCATTGCAGACTCAAGTTAGAATCATAATAAGTCAATACATTTTCTGGCAGACAGAAACTTGGGTTTTTCTATATTATCTGGCTTTCGGAGAATTTTGCACAATGCAAAAGTGTGAATTTTCTACTATTACAAATGTTACATGTCCCATAGTTATAGACAGTATTTCACTAGCGTCACAAAATACAAAATAATTATAAATTGATACAATATTTGATTTAAATTTATTAATATCATAACATCAAATAAAAGGTTTCTAGTTTCTTGTGTGGAGAAATGTTACTGGGTAGCTCCTTCTAAAAGTGGCTCACCAATTGAACATAAAAGCATTCTGGGTTGCTTGCCTCTCCTTCTGGAGTTGGATTCCAGGTTCTTTTTGTCTCAAACAAAGAATTGAATGAAACGAGCAAAAAGCAGTAGCAAAGTTTATTGGAAAAAGTGAAAATGAAGTGTGAGAGAGGAACTGGCGCCACAGAGCAAGCTTAAGCTGAATAGAAGAGGAACAAGCAAGATAAAAGTACGTCCTGGAGAAAGTAGGACAGGCCATCCTGAAGAAAGCTACGATAGGAAAGTCTTTTGGGGGTCTGTGTCCCTTACACTGTTCAGATCTGGAGGAAACCCATGAGAACTACAAGTCCTGAGAAGCAGTGCTGGGATCTCACACCTTGGGCTGAAGTCAGGTCTCGACCTCCTGCTGAAAGCTTGGTTGAGTTCTCAAGAGAAGTCCAGGGCTTTGGGCACTGTTCTGTGCATGTGTTCTGCTATCTTGTAATTAACAGGTCACGCCTACTTTCCAAGCTGGCTTTCTGTGCCCTAGTCTCTTATGTCAGAAAGACTGATTAAATGGCATTTTCAAGTGTTCCTTCACAGTCAGATGAATTTTACTGGTTTTCAGATTTTGGAAGAAAAGAAAGAGAAAGGGAGACTAAAGCCACATTCACTCTTTGTTGTCACAACGTGTTCTTGAAAAAGAGTGTTGAAAATGAAATATTTAGCACAAATTCAATCAGAAGACTTAAAATTTGAGCTTTCCAAAAGTTGACTTCTCCATTAACTGTGCGAATTTCTCTTGAATTCCACCCCCCAGGGGTTTAGTACATCTATTTGATTTTAAAAAATCATGTCATATTAGGGTGAAAACTGAAGAGGCTGCTTATTGTCCTCAACTAAGCTGAAACTCATGCATCTCCTCACCGTTTCCACCATTCTTAGAGAAACCACAGCTAACACTGCTGTATAAACCAAACTGGCTGTTGTACATACCTGGCCCAAGACATAAGACGGCCATCATTTTACCTGCAGACAGCATTGCCAATCACTTTACATCAATGATCACTATGGCTACGCAGTGACAAAAGGCGATATGACCAGAGACTGAGAGAAAAGCAAGATATCTCCAAAGCTGTCATTGTAGCAGAATGAAAATCATGCTGTGGTGCCTCATTAAGTCAGTGGAAATTCACCTTTCCTATTCAACTTTATGGTAATTGGTGGTAGAGATCAGGAGGCCGGCCGAGGAGAGTAAAATGTCACCTGCTATTTCTAGCAAGTCATTAAACTTAGCTCAGAGTGTCTGGATGGTTGGCCAACTGCTAACAGCCTAGGTCCCACTGAACCCCTGAGAGTGAGCAGTGCCAAGGCCCAAATGTTTCTGATTCGAGTGGTACCAGCAGGAGCATTTGCAGTCCTTGGCTGACAGCTTATTAACTCCAATTTTGATTTTTTTGCACTAACCATATAAAAGTGAAATGAAGTTGTTTATCTTCACATTTTAGCTTTTGCCTCTTGTTACGTTTATCTCCCCAAGTGATGCCATTTACTCAGTTAGTAATAATCTTATTGGCAACTCTTAGGAACATTGGAGAATTAGAATATTTAAAAAATAATAATTTTTCCAAATCACTTTAAACTTTAACACATGTAGTATGGAATAAATGCTTAACAAATTTGTACATTTATTTTATCACAACATAACTTGTTTCAAGAGAAAGAAAAATAAACCTATAAGTCAAACATTAAAGAGGATGTAAAAGTCACCATTGCCTCAAAAATATGGGTGAAACTTTTCTTTTTCTCTGAGCTAATGGACCAAGATGGTCTATATGACATACAGGAGCAAAGAATTGAACTTTGTGATGCCCTCATAGTAAAAAATTAAATTAACCTGTCACATAATGAATATGGTTAAGTTTGATGTATCTCACAGTCATTTTCTCTTGAGTATTACTTTGAATTCACTGTCTCTGTCTAGAACTGGAAGACATATATACAGACATACAATACTATGAAGTGGATAGGCAGAATATCTTGGGTCAAAGAGTCTACATGTCTGTGAAATCCATTCCCTTTAGGAAGACAAATGTATGGATATTTGACTCAGAATAGGTCTTTTGGTTTTTTAGTTAATTTCCTCATGATATGAATCTCTTTATAGCATGAACTGGATTGTTTCTATGACATCTCTACTGCTAGATACACTGATAGCTAAGATTCACTGTCAGTAACAGTATTAGGGAAGTTTTAAGTGGGTTTCAAATAAATTCAGCGATGCAGTAAACTCCCTACCATTCTGATAAAAGACAAAATTCGGGAAGGAAATAAGCATCTTGTACTTCTTTACAACAGCCAAGCAGATCTGAAAAATAACAAAAATTTTAATGAATTAAATAAGGGAAAAAAATCTCCATCCAACTACCTCAGCATTTAGAAAAGCCCGCCTCATTTTCAGTCCCTTGCCATTCTCCTGAGCGTCTCTGCTTCTCCTGCCCTTATTGCCCAGCAGATGTGATTGCCTGCAAGCCCTCTTGTGCACAATCATTCTGTATCAAAAGTTGGGTTTGAAAGAGTTCTGAGTTTGTCACACAGATTTCAATGTCAACAGAAAGGCTTCAGGCAGAAAGCAGCTTTCAAAATCTGAGCACAAAAGAAATAGATCTTTTTTCTAAATTAAATTCTTTTATTGGTACATTGTAGGTATACAACACAATTACATTTCTCATTGGGAATTGTACCTTTACATAATGCATCTTGGTTCTTATTTTTTCCCCATGCCTAGCCCTCTCTTCACCCCCTCCACCCTTCCCTATTTACAAAGACGTTATTTCCATTTTTTCCATTTCTCATCATTTTTCCTTTCCCTTCTTTCCTTTCCCCTGCCCCTCCCACTACCCCTACCACTTTGAACCTTTTCTTCCTATTTTGCATTATCGATTATTCATTCTAATCATTGGTACATTTTAGGTATACAATATAATGACATTCATCATTGGAAATTTGCACCTTTACATAGTCTCTCTTGGTTCTTATTTTTCACCCTTGCCCAGCCTGCCCTTCAACCCCTCCATTCCTCCCTATTTACAAAGATTTTGTTCCTATTTTTCCATTTTCTCATATTAATCCCATTCCCTTCTATCCTTTCCCCTAGCCCTCCCACTTCCTTCCCTTTTGCCCCTTTTCTTCCTATTTCACATTACCTATTATACATTTAGTCCTTATTTACACTTTCAGTTTCTCACACCAGAGAAACTATTCAGTATTTATTCATGTGTGTCCTATTTAAGAAATAGATCTTTTACGGGGAATTTCCTCCATTCACCTAGGAGTCATTCAGAAAAACAAACACTACTTTGATAGAAAAGAATTCTGTAAAGTACTCAAGTTGGAACGTCTCTAGCACATATATGTTTCAATTGGAATTTTTAGGTTAAAACGTCTAAATATAATTATACAAGTGCTTTTCTGTTCCTCTTCTCTGGCCACATCCAAGGATATTTTTTGGCGTGGTAGGAGCAAGTAAATTAGGATATTAACCCAGTGAGTGTGTAAGTTTCTCTGTGGCCAGGTCCCAACTATAAGTCACCACTCCATAATGAAGATTAAGAATGATTTAAACATGTCATTGTGGAATCCTCAACACCCACTGACCAGACTTCCGATTGAAATGATGGCAATTTGCATTAACAGTGTCTCTTTCAAAAGCAGTCTCCAAAGTATAGACGGAATCCACAGGGAAAATACTGATGAACATTGATATTTACTCGGTGATATGGTCACACCTCACTCAGTGTTGTTTTGGGTGTTCTTTGTCCCTCCGAAGGCTCATGTGTTGGAATTTTGGTCTCTGCTGTGACAATGGGAGGTGGTGAATTTGTAGGAGATGGAGCCTCATTAGAGGTCCTTATGTCATTGGGTGTGTATCCTCAGAAGATACTGTGGAATTCCAGCCTCTCTCTGCCTTTGTATTTCCAGGAGTGGTCTTACCTCTCTCATATGCTCCACCATCTGCTATGGAGGCCTTACCAGAGCCAGGATTGTGCTGCTTAGACTTTGAGCCTCAAAAACTGTGAGCTAACTATACTTGTTTTCTTCATAAGCAGCCTGCCTCGAGTTGTTTTCTTTTTTTTAATAGTCATGAGAAATGGACTAATGTCTTTAACTAAGGAGACCTCACACTAAGGCAGAGTTGGGAGTTGGGTAAATAAGTACTTTTTTACAACTGAAGATACAAATGGTTCTCTTCTTGCTAGTTAGCACTTAGTGGTATATGAAAGTGGCAGTCTGACTCCCTTTATTTATATATCTTTTGCAGAAATCATTTCCAAAAATTTTATAAAGATCCCTATGTACCTGATAATTTGGAAATTTTGTGGCTCATAATCTTCAAGGAAGTTTTTTATATTATATAGTTTTAGGGGGAAAATACCATGCTCAGGATTGGGGACTGGTTTTCAAACCCACTTTGGTAGCACTCTGTAGTTTCCTAATTTAAGTCAATAATCACATTCTTAACTCCAGTATATGTAAACCATATTTCACCTGGAAAGGTAGATAAATGTGACTTTTGTTGAAAATATAACATTTACTTTTCCTGCTGCATAATTAAGTCTAGCGTAGGATATTATATAATCCACTGGGAGTGATGTGTGCTCCTACAGAGTTTCAATTTATACAATTAGTTGTTTATACAGTCCAGCTTGACACTGTGTGTGTGTGTGTGGGTGTGTGTGTGTGTGTGTGTGTCGTCTTCTCCTTGTCTCCAAGTAAAATAGTGAAATTTGGTCCTCATAATACCAAAGTGTTGTGCAATTGCCACAGTAAAGCATCCTGTATAGACGGACACACTATTCCTAGGGCTCTGAAAAGGGTTCCTATCTAACGATATTGTAGAGGCTTCCCATTTGGGATAGAAATATCCAGACTAAAATGAACACCAGAGACAGTTGTCTACATTAAGTAAATCTGAAGGCTAAGATAATGCAGCCTCGGAGAGAACGCCACCAGTATGAAACAGGAAAAGAAGTTCTAAGAGAAATCTTTCTGCCTTGGATTCTCTGAGGATATTTTAGACACAAAAAGAGTCTTTGAGTCTGACACTATTGATTTTCTGAATCTCAGTCTTCTTTGTCTAGGTTCTTTGAAGATACAAGGCCTGACAGCCTAGGCCTGTGGGGGCAAACCTATGGCACAAGTGCCATGAGGAGCATGCAGAGGCCTCTCTGCTGGCATGCGAGCCAATTTGCCCTAGCCAAGGTGTTATGGCTTGCATTTCGGAGCCTCATGAGAATGAAGTGGGGCTATTTTGGAGGTGGCTGAATCTAGAATGTGTGATTCTTAGAGCAATGCTAGGCCTGAGGACCCTGGGATCAAGGGTGTGAGCGCTACCTGCCCTAAGTAGTCTGAACAAGATAAAAGGGGCTGCAAGATGCTGTTAAGGTCTCTTGATGCTTTTGCTGTCTTCAGGCCTGTGAACTGGTGCCCCTCTGCCAACCTGCCTTGGAGCCAGATGATTGTGGACTGAAACCTCTACGAACTGTAAGCCATAAACCTTTCCCCTTTTAACCTTAGGTGTCCAGTATTTTGTCTCAGCAATGAGAGAAAAGTAACTAAGACACAAGGTTTGACAAATTATCAGCACGCATACAACAGCAAAGATCCCATTAATTGTGCAAAAGTGTACCAAATGCAAAGTTTTAGCTTTCAGTAAAAAGCTGTATCACTGAAAGCTCTGTTACTGTGTTTTTAAGACAAAGATGTTAATGTATGAGTTGTTTTCTCTAAACTAAAACCTCATTATTCGTGTTTAATTTCAGTGTTGGCGCTTTATGATAAATAAGTGGGTTTTGGTTTGCAGTTTGGGAATCCGTTCTTTGAAAGGTTTGCCATTCCTGGCCTAGGCCCTAGACTGTGGTCTCCCCTCCACTCGCAGTAGTCCTGTGACCCTGGACACAGTGGGTTCCTGAAAGTCCTAAGCTCGTGGGGAGGCTGAAGGATTAAATGATTTAATGTAAGTAAAATTCTGAAAATGGCACTTCAAATCCTTTAAAGCATTTAAAAATCATTAAGTATTATAAGATTTACATAGCTTGGCTCATTAGGTTTCTATGTCAGATGATAGTTTTTCAGCAGCATTAGCCCTGAAAGTTAGCCTAATAGGAAATGCTATGTCTTTAGCATAGAAGTGTGATAAATCATGTCTGTTGCTGATTTTTTTTAACATTAGAAAACAACCCATTAATAAGCCTAAGTTGTGTATCACAATACAGTCTTGGGAGAGTTGCAGAAGTAGGGAGTTGGAAGGATATTTATAGGCTTAAATATCAGCACCCCAGGGCATGAGGATATGTCTTTCAAGAAGGAAAACTGAATTTTAGAAGATTTGAAACAGAGTGATTTAGAATTGATGGACACAGGGAAATGATGATCTTAGGGTAAAATACTTTTGGGGATCCTGAAAATTGAACCCACTGATCCCAGCAATTTTTATTTTTTATTCTGAGACAGAGACTCACTAAGTCACTAAGCTGCTCAAGCTGGGCTTGAACTTGTGACTCTCCATAAGTAAATTGTAATTTGGTAATTGAGATGTCTTACCAGGTAAGCAAACTATTGTCTTAGGTAAATAGTTTTGCAGAGATTATGATTTTATGATACTCAAAACATTCATTGACTTACAGTCATCTCTCTTTGGTAATGGTTTACTGGGATAAATAAGTAGCAAAGTCATGTTGACACAGGCGGTCCCAGTCCTAGTCCTGACAGCTATGTCACACTGACACAGTGAATAAGTGCAGTTTTGAAAATAAGAAAATTTAAATCATTCATGATATTAAAACTCCACGGTTATTTTGATGCATTTTCATTCAACCAGTATTTAATTTGATATTAAGAACTAAATAAATACATTTACATCTGATTTTTATTTATTATTATATTAGTAATAATTTCCATTTTTAATAATATGGCCTGAAGGGTTTTAATGACCACCGTTTCACGTTATTGAGGACCCTGGCCTAGAGTCTCTATCTTCTGCAAGGAATTATGACACAAGGCAAAAAGAAGACACAAAGATTCATGGAAAAAAGGGAAACTGGGATGGATGGACCCTATCGAGCACGTGGCAACGACCCCAAGCAACCAGGACCACTGGTGTTTATTGATTACGCAAGCATGAGTAAAAGAGGGTACGGAGATATGTGTGTCATCCAATGATATCAGCTGACACAGGCATGGCTTGTAAAAGGGGCATAAGACATTCTTGCCAAAAGAGCAGAACAGGTCAAAGGTAGGTCACGGTTAACCAATAAGCTACTAAAACAATTAAAGGAGGGGTAGCTCTAGGAATGGAGTGTGGTTTGGGCCACAAGGTCCTCTGCCACAGTGTTATCTCATTTAGGAGTCCTGCAGCTTCACAGAGCAGGTCTTAGGTCTCTGCTACAGCCATGTTGGTGGAGGGCTATACTTGCCCATGGCCCATCCATCATCCTCCTGTGAGTTACACACACTTCGGTCCAGCTCTGAATATATTGTGGCCAATTATGGGAGGAAAATGACTGCTCCATGTTACAGTCTGCTCTGACTTTGGTCGGGGTGGGAGTGGGGGTCTATCACATCACCTTATAGCTTTATACCTTATTATTTAAAATTTATTTTATTATTTTCCATATGGACATTTAAGTTGCATCATTTTTAGACTTTTACAATCTGTGACATGATAAATATTTTGTACATAAAACTTCGTGTTCATTATTTTTATTTTGTCATGACAAACTCAAAATGAGGACAAAACATTCAAGATACAAGTCATAGGCATTCAAATAGAAGTATTTGAATGATATCCTTTAAACATTATTTTAAGAATTTAAATAATCAACAGCCACAGAGCCATAGCTTAAAATATTAATAGCTTCCTGCTAATTGTCTTAGAACATGTTAAGAACATATGCAACAGTCATTTTATTACTGTAGAACCATTTTTAATACTAAAAGTTGTTATATGGCTTTTTCAAAAATTTTATTAATGATGCTTTACCAAGCTAGGTGTGGTAGCACATGCAATTTAGGGACTTAGACGGTTTGTCAAATTTTTAAAAATTTGAAAAGGGCTGGAGATATAGCTCAATGAGAAGGCCCTGGTTCAATACCCAACACTGGAAACAAATAAATAAATAAAACCAAAAGAAGACTTCGTTCATGTTTTATGTTTTCTGCATGTTTGCTAGGGTCAAACCTTCTATTGCAGAAAAAAGACTATTACCCAGAGAAGAGTTATTTTTAAAGCATGTAACAGATTATGAAGACACATTTCTTTTTTAATTTAGTAAAAGTTTTGATTGACATAACATTTGTACATGCTTATGAGGTACACTGTGATGTTTTGGTTCTTGTTTATGTTGGGTAGTGGTCAATTCAGGGAAGATAACATATCTATCACTTTAAACTTTTTTATGGTCAATACATTGGAATTTCTTTCCTCTATTTTGTGATATATAATGTGTTCTTGTTAATTTGCCATGCTGTGCCTCAGAACACAGTAGAACTTATCCCTTTTGTCAAGCAATAACATGGTACCCATTGATAATCTTTCCTTTTCCTTCTCTCCCTCAGTTGCCAATGAAATCATGTCCAAAAGACACTTGTACTCCCGTTTCTTAGTTTACTGCAGCACTTTTCACAATCACTCAGATATAGAATCAACCTAGATGTCCATCAACAGAAGAACAGATTTACAAAATGTGGTGTATAGACCTACTGGAACGTTATTCTGCCATTTCTGTCTTTAGAAAGATTGCTGTGCTGTTGAAAAAAATTACAAGCCCAAAGACTAATTGTTGAAGTAGCCTTTCTCACTTTAACATGTTTTGACTCATTTTTGAAATTATATCACTAAATTAAGCAAGTGTCTGTTGAGCACCTAGGTGCTGCTTTGTGCAGGATGATGATTAAATTGTCCTCCCAGCCATCAGGGTACTTACCAACAGTGTGACTTTCTGTATACTAATTAAGTGGGAGGCCTTAGAAACACAGAGTTGCTGTCCTTTTTATTTTTCCTGCTACTATACTAGAGGAATGTTAAGCTTTGGGAACTGGGGTGAGCCAGCTGGATCCTGGCTCTCATGTCCTACTTTGGGGAGAAGGAAATCACACTTATTGCACAAGTACTTTGTGGGAAATAAATGGCACCATGTATGTACAAGGACCATGTGGGCTAAAAAAAAATGACAGAAATTTAAGAAACCGCTATTATTTATGAAACATTATCTCCAATGTTAGAGGTCTTGAGATTCTGATACTGTCATGTGAAAGCCTGAGGTATGTTGAGGACTATCTATTCAGTGCATATTTTTACCAAACTCTTTAGATTCATAGGTAATATCAGTGAAGAATTGTTTTTCTTTCTTTTTTATCCAGAGTGACTTAGTCTATTTTTAAATACATGTTAATTATGTTGTAAATTCATTGGTTTCTTAAAATTGACAGGTGTCTTAGTATTCTGGCAGATTCTTTTACTTAAAATATCAGAAAAATTACAATTAAGAGAAGTTTTTAATGGTAGCCAGAAATCTATAGAAGTGGGGAACAGAACAGAAATGGCAGGCAGTTATCATTTTACATTGAAAAACTGAGCAACTTCAGACATATATGGGTAGCTATGCAGCATGTTCATGATTGAAAAGTTGGAAATCACCAGCCTTTGATCTTAAGCTGGAATATAAAGGTGAAATATAGCAGAGTACAAAATAAAAACAAGAAAAAACACAAGAAGGTATAAAGATTATGAAGATGTAAACCCTAATTTAAAAATCAAGTGGGGAAGTTTGGTAGTTGGCAGCTTTGTGACACCTGAAGGGTCTTAATGTGATGGAGGGAGATGGGTAACAGGCAGAGGAATGAAGTAGGAGTAGGAGAGATTCAGAAAATGTGAACAGAATGACTTTCCTAGAGAAGAACTAATTTGGAGCTTTAGAGTCTCAATTATGTTTTTGCAATAAATCATAAAAACATACAATTCTCACAACGCTAAGTGTTTCATTGGACTCTTAAGTGATGAAAAGTTCTACTCCAAAAAGGGACTTTTTCCAGGAAAAATAACCCCTATTTAGTCCAAATGTATCAACAGTCTACTAATGCATGTGTTTAGCATCTGCAGTTCTCCAGAAAAAAGTTCAGAGATTCATTTAGTACACTGATTTTTGTAATGTTTTCTATTCACTTTTCTCCTTTTGGTTAAGGAGTTACTTGTTACTTATTTAATCTCTGAATATCACTCACAATTAAATCAGATGCTGTGTAACTATATACATTATCAGGGCACCCTTTTTTGGCTAGGCCAAATAGTTTAAACAGAGTGTTATCTACTAAATATTTTCCACTGAAGCATGGGACAATTCCATCTCTGAGATCAACATCTAACTCTTGATGGATGTAAGACTATAAACTCTCAATTTTAGAATTAAATGGGGAATGAGAATTTGGAAAAGGGGTCAGACATGGAATTCTTAGTCAAGATTTGGGTTAGCAGCAAAAGAAAACAATGTATAAGCAGCCTGTAGGAGTTGCAGGGAAGGAAGATTTTGGTTTTCAGAGAGCAAGTGATGGTATGCAGCCTTAAAAGGATGATGCCAAAGGGTGATGTGTAGAATGGCATTAATGATTTTAGCATTTACAGATGCTGTCCACTCAGGCTGCTCTTTGTTTGAACAGATGTAACGTACTTATTAGCATTCACTAATTCATTCCCATCCTCCATCCCAATTTACAATACCTTTTTGTTGTGGGTAGAGTAGAGACCAGCAGTGTTTTCCAGGTTCTTATTGTCCCATTCAATGAATCAGTTAGGACAACTGGTGAATGTGAAAGATTACTGTTTATCTTGGGGCAGAAATAAGAACAAGAAAAGGAAAAGGAAAAGAAGCCCAAAAGAAGTGAGAAAAAGATGAGTTTGAAGGAAAAGAGAAGATATGTCTGTAAACAGAACAGACCACTGCAAGAACAAGATGGCTGTGGTACAAAATCCATTGCTGCTGGCTTTGTTATATCTTCTGGGATGGTTGATCCAAGGGCCCTACTCGATCTTGTGCTAGAAGATTGGCAACAGGTGATAGATTTGGCATGTTCTTGTGTCCAAAGAGTGGTGCCAGGTGCAGGGTTCAGCTTGATCTCATGTCAGACTCGGAAACTGCTGCTCTGGCCTTCGATTAATAAGTCTCTTCAACCCCAATTGCTCCAGCTGTGTTGCCCTGCCCTACTCTCCTCCTTCATTTCCACAGAATTTCTCAACTCTCAATTCTGGTAGTGTGGGAGAAAGAAGATTAGCAGCCACATGGAGACCACTGCACCCATTTATGCAGCCCTGCCTTAGAGAATGCATCTCCTGTGACCTTGCTTTCATTAGCTGAGTAAAAGGACCTCTCTGAAGAGCATTTGCTGTGGCTTTCAGTCATTTTTAGCTGTGCCACTCTTTTAAAATGATCTTTACAATAAGAAAAGAAACCTATAGTTATCCCATTTCATGAGATTAAAGCTATTTACTCTGGTTACCAAATATTCATTTGCAGTTTTGCTTTAGCAAACCTTGATAAATACAGAACTTAAAGGAAAGTCCTTTCATCTCTTTCCTATTTTTTTTTATTGTAATCTATCAAGACTTTATTATGGCTCTGGACAAAACCACATGAAACTTGGAGTGGTTTGGCTAACATATATACTGTGGTGCTTGGCTGCTTTCTAGTGAATTTTTAAAATAACAGACCCAAATTCTGCTTCACTCATTTTAAATGCATTTTTGATAAGCATACTATGAATTATAAATGATGTTGCTTGTGAAAAGACGTGGTCAGTGGGAAGGAAAATAAGCATAGTTCATCCCTTGGTTCCCAGTCTTCTAAATCAAGCTTATGTAAAAGATTATTGCTCTGTGTTCTTTATGGGGTAAGTATTTAAACCTCAGTAAAGTGAGCAGACCTCAGAATCTGATGAGGTTGGGAAGAGTAGGGAAATATTTTGGGTGAATTACACATTTTCTTCAACTTTTATTATCTATGTAGCGGTGGTATTTACCTACAATGAAATTGTTTATTTTTCTGCTCTGTGGTGCAATTATTTAATAAACCTGACATTCATTTATGAGATCATCAGTTGAAGTGCAAACACAAGATATGTCAAGAAATTCTCAAGATGAGAAGGAAATACACTAGGTTTTGTCAAGAGGGAAGCTGCCACTAATTCTAATGCCCAAAGGAAATGTATCACATATTGGACATTGCTACCTTCCAAGCTACTAAAATTAATAACTACTATTTTCTTTAAGTACAGTAATACCTTGGTTCATGAATGCTTCCATTTGCAAACAATTCAGTTTGCAAACAGGAACATTCTGTAAAATTTTGCTTCCCTTCATGAACTCCACATCAGGCGACAAACATGAATATATGTGGCCATCTCTCCCAGGATCATGGAATGACTAAAATTTCTGAACCAAAGTACCATTGTACAAGCTAGGAAATAGAATAGCAAAGTCAGCTTGCACTGAGCTCTCTGAGTATGGCCCCCAAGCATGACTGCACCTGATGGCTTAGTACACCACAAATTGCTGCCCTATATCTCCAAGTTCACAGTTCAGAAGGTCTGGCTTGGGACCCAAGAAACTGCATTTCTGACAAGATTCCAAGAGATGCTGTTGGGGCTGGTCTGAAGCCACAGTTTGAGAATCATTGCTCAAGGGAAGTCCCAATACATTTACTTTTCTTATAAGCATTAGTGTCTTGATTCAATTTGGTGTCTCTTAATGTGGTATGGAAATACTGAGTTTGATACAAAAAGCACAATAGAACCAATCTTTCCCTGCTCTAGTCTTACCCAAAGCAAAATTACAGTCAAATGCTCATGAGCTGCACTTCCATCCATCTTAATAAGAAAGGGATTAAATGATATATAAGGGAGTCTATTGAGCAGAATTTTTATTGGTAGTCTGCTGGGCTCTATGCATAGGAGCATATAAAGTTTGATATAACCCAGTAGGATAGTCTTGCAGGGAGACGTCTAGGAAAAAGTGCAAAGATGGGATCCAGACATATCTGTATGTGTAGAGAACTACAACAAAATTTTGTTTCCTCCTCTTGTCCTTCTTCTACTCCTCTGAATCTTATGCTGGCTCCTAAGCTGAACCTTTGTTCTCATTCTTCTCCTTTTCTTCTTCCTCCTCCTCCTCTTCATCTTCTCTTTTCTTCCTCATATTGTTCTTTTGTTTGTTAATATTTTTATTACAAAGTGAAACTTCAGAGGAAGCAGAAGCTACATTCAGTCTACAATTAATGCAGAAATATAAAGGACATTGGAATTGTCTTTGGATCATAGCTATTTAATTAAATATTTGTAAACCAACACATGCAGCCACCAAGAACTTGAGATGTACTATAGAATACATCCTGGATGTATTAGAGTTCAGTAGAGGAACAATTTAATATTATACATATGATATATAAAGAATTTGCAAGGTAGGTTTACAATGGCTGCCACAGAGTTAGGTATGGGAGAATGTGAAAGGCTCTGGGCTTACAGGAGAGCTGGAGTATCCAGTTAAAAGTCAATACTGAGTTTGCATCGAACTCAATATTTCCATACCACATTAAGAGTTTGCTTCAGAGTCCCTTGCAAGTTAAGTCCTTGCAGGGAAGCTGAAGTGTCTGCATTGGAAGCCTGGAGATGAGTATCCAAGGCGAGGATGGAGATTGCAGCTCCTCCGGAGAAGTAGAAGTGGGACTTCCTTCTTCTTTCCCTTTTTCTTGCTGGTACCCACACCAATACCACAGGGTCCTCCCTCTTCAGTAAGTCAATCATGCAGACACACCCAGAACTGTGCTAAATGGATCTGCTGAGTGTTTCTTATTCAAGCTGACAGCACAATTAACTATTATTTCACATCTTTAATACAAATACAAAAAAGGATGTAAATATCCCACTCATAGCTTTGTTTTCATATTGATATCATGTTGAAGTTAGAACATTTTGGATGTATTTCTTTAAGTAAAACATATTATTAAAAATAATGTTACCCGGTTCTTTTTTTAATTTAATGTCAGTACTAGAACATTTATAATTGCCTATATGGCTTATGTTATACTTTTGTTCAGCAGCTCTGGCTTACATGTTTAGCTTGTTTTATCCCACCTCAGTCTGAAGTTTTTCACTCACTTGGCCAAATGCCAGAATCATGATGGAATGCATTGTTATTGCCTGGGCTGAGGCTCACACCATGTCAGTATCTACTGCTTATCAGGGATCTTTTCATATCCAATGTCCTTTCATCTATGAGAAGAAGGAGGCCCAATGTTTCCTATTTGATTCATTATTTAGTAACTTATCTATCAAGAAATTAAGCCTTCTGTGGAGTTATCTTCCTTTTCACTTTTTTCTTAATATCTGAGTATCATAATCCTAAAATGAGATATTACTGACATATATCATTCCAAATCTATATTAATAAAGGGGTAAAGTTGAAGATACTAAAAGTTTCTGGGATTTCTGATAGGAAGATATGGTATTTATAAATAAATGAGAGACACTTGCTCACATTAACAGGTGCTAAAACACTTATCGAGCAATTCCTTTAAAAAATTCTCTTCTAATGCAAACATATCTAAGTAAATTATGCATCTTTTATGAAGATTTTAAAATCAACAACACCTCAGTCTGCAAGGACATGGAATTATTTCTTTCCATCTGACAATGAAGTTACTTGCTTTAAAAAGTAGATGATGGAGCAGGTGAAAAGAAGAAATGAGATTTACAACACTGTATCCTACCTAGGAGGTCAGTGAGGAGGAATCTTAGGGTGATGGGCTGGTAACAATCAAGTGCTGAGACTACAGAGAACAACAATTCAAATTGGAAGGGAAGAAAAGAGGGAAAGGGAGGAGGTTCTCCAAAGTGAAAAAAACTACAGTTTTATAACATAATAAAATCGATGGAAAGCTAAAAAGAAAGACATTCAAAGAATCTGAACTGAAGACAAAGGAACATTTTATTTTAGGACTTGGAAGATTTATGTGTGTGATGGTGTTATTATCATCACAGCCTATTAAAGTAAAAAATAATATTGCACTTCTCATAGGTTCTTTTCATTGGATTAATTTTATTAGTCTAGATATGACTAACCTATTTTTCAGAGTTAAACATTAATAAACTTATACTTTAAACTTGCTTTGATGTGATTCTATGCTAATTTTTAAAGAAGTAATGAACTTTCAAAATACACAAAATCATAATAAAGAATCAGGCATAGAAATCCTAAATAAACTTAAATTTCCTTTCATTCTGAGAAAAAGTTCATTAATCTTAAGTGAACATCTTTCAATCTGTATAGAGTGATGATGGAATAGATCACATTTAGGTACACAGATTAAAATGCTTTTACTAAAATGTGGTTATATAGATAAATTTTAAGAATATGTTTCTACTGAAGTAGAAACTGAGTTGCTACTTTAAAAATCATTGAAGGTTAAGACATTTCAAGGTTCAAAATTTTGAACTAACTGGGGACAGTAAATTGTGCAGTATTTAGGTAAGGGATGATGATGTTTTTTATGAAGGTAATGACAGTAGAAATGGAAACAAGGGAATGGATTAGACATGTATCCTGGAGTCTGAGAAACAAACATATACAAAATACAAAAACCTACTACTAGAGTTGAAATCGTAGGTCGGAAGAGAGTGATCCAATGAGTAGTGAATTCCTTAAAGGATGACAGAGAGACTGTTAATAAAGAAAAGCTACAATGTATTGCAGAAATTGAACACAACCACCACGGTGTCTTAGCAGTATCTCAGAAGGGACAGCAAAAAGCGCATGGTTTATAGAAGTTTGCAGTCTGAACTCTCTAGGTTTAAGACAGATCTTTCAAGGCAAGGAAGCTGGTCAGGATTTGGGGCATAATGGTTTAGGACTGGTAGACACATTGAAGTAAAGACTTTTGAAGTGATTCTTATTACTATGATTCTTATTACTTATTACTGTAGTTGATAAGCAAGTTGTTTCTATAGGTGAACAGGATGTTGTCTCTCATAATTTGATTTGATGGAATTTTCTAAAACTACTGATTTTGGTTTCATGGAAGTGATGCTGCTTTTAGCAGCATGCAGAATGGAAGAGTTGTGGAATCAGGGAGGCTTCCACCTGGATAGAGGGCTCCACCCAATTCTGATAGAGCCCAGACAGGGACACCACTAGTTCAAACAAGCCCCCCTGCCAACTTAGAGAAATGAAGGTCTCATTTTGCTTAGGTCACAGAGGACATGTTCAGCAGATTACATGTGGTCCCCTGAGAACATGATGGCAGGTTACAGAGGACACGAAGGACACATCAGCCTGCCACTTCTCTGACCCATCCCCTCAAAATCCCACCAAAAAATGCTATAAAAAGCCTGTTTCCCTGTAAGAGATACCATCTCTGTTCTGCTCACATGGAGAGGCCCTGCTCCAGGGTTAGCAATAAACCTGCTTGGACTGTTGAGTTCAGATTCCCTCTTTCCTGCTCAAATTCCTAGGAGGTCAGGGTAGGAGCCCCCGACAAGACAGTGTAAAAAAACTCTGGGAATGAAGTTGAAGATTCAGCAGAGACTCCTTGTCAGAGGTGAAGTCAGAGGTGCCAGGATCATGGAACATCTTCCAAGGAAATCTGCAAGCTATGAAAAAGTGGCCTAAGAGAGAAAGGCCATGGGGGCTGCAATCAACAAGACCATAGGAGAAAGACTGTTCAAGACCTCTAAGCCTCACTTGTTACCACCATTGCCCTGCATGTTGAATATGGAGCTACAGGAAATATTCTCTGCTCTGCTGGTTTTCATTCTTGTTTTGGTCCAATTTTTTTTTCTGTTCCCCAATTTCTCCTTTTGTCACAGGAACATTTACCTTGTTTATTATACTTTGGGATTAGGTAGTTTACTTTGATTTTTTCTGTGGTTCACAGCAAGCATTTGCCTTGAGTCTCAGAGGAGACTTTGATTTGGACTTTTTAGCAATGTTGGGACTGTTGAGATTTGGAGAAGGCATTATTTTCTTTTGATTGTACATATGATAATTGTATCAGGTTAAGCAGCTTTGTGACCTTGTTTTTATTTAGAGATTAAGTATGGTTTAAGAAACTGTGTTTGGTTGTCAGTTTGACATAGAGTGAAATGTGGTGGATGAGGTTAATTATGTCAACTTGATGGGCTTGGAAGCCATTTAGGGGATTAGCGAAGCACACTTCTGGGTATATATGGGTGGGTCATGGGACATGACTTTGGTACTGTATATAGCCCCTGAACCCTTTCTCTCTGGTCCTGTTCCTCTACTCGGTTTCCAGGCCACCATGAACTAAGCATATTTAGCACCACTTATCCCCTTATGCCATGAAATTTCAGAATTGAGACCAGCTGACCATGGACTGAATTCCCTTAAATCGTGAACCAAATTAAACCTCTCCTTTTTTAAGTTGTGGATTTTGGGTGTTGTAGCTCAGTAATGGAAAAGGTAACTAATACAGCTTCTATGAGGATATGTGGTATTATCACCTCATTTGAATAATCCAGAATAATCCTCTATTTTAGGAGTCTGTAACCATAATGACACCTACAAAATTCTCTTTGCTGTGAAATGTAACACCTTCACAAGTTACAGAAATGAGTCATGGTCATTATTTTGTGGGTCAATGATCTGACTCCTACAAACATGAGGTTAGAAATCCTCAATATTGAGAAATTCTAAGAGTTAGTTCATAGTGGCAATTAGAAGCCAATCATCAGGAAGGAGGAGCAATGGGCAGAGGCACTCAACATCACTTATTACTTTACATGTTAATCTCATAATACAATGAACAATTTCACCTATCATATTTTTATTTCTATTACTTTATTTTATTCATGTTTTTATTCCTTAGTATCAGTTTCATTGTGTACATTGAAATGACTTACATATGATAATTTCGCTAATTTAAGTCATGCCTATGTTTTTATTTACTAGTATTAATATTTTGAAAAGTAATACTCATCTCCCATTATTGTGGCCATAATCTAGTAGCATTGTTTAGTCAAAATGATATATATACACAAGCAAATCTAAGTAAGTAATTCAGCAATTATATCCCCTTGTATACCAATGAGTCCCTTCTGAGGTGGTCACAATTAGTAAAAATAAAATGAAGTGTAAGTGTCACCTTATGTTTTCCCCATGTTGGCATCCCTCATTTGGTGGGAGAAGGAATTTCTTTGTCATGGTTTTTGTGACATTGTAGTAACATTGTTAAACCACTCTTTTCTTTCTTCTCAATTTAATTTCTCTTCTTTTCTTTCTTTCATTTCCATCTCAAAGAAGTATAACTCCCAGTCTTCTTTGTGCACTGGTTTCTGGATGCATTCAGTGGATGGGAAGCATTTGAGGTTCATATGAAGGGGAAGGGAGAAGCCTGGGTTTTCTCTGTTTCCTATGGCATCTCCTTCCCTGGAGCCCATCAAACAGATTTTCCCCGGGCTCTGGCAGTATCATCACCTTTCTTTCTTCCTCTTCTCATGTTTAAAACAGTGAAAAAAGCTGAAAAAAAGGTGCTATAAAAGTTAATTTAAAGATAGACAAAAGGCTTTAACAACAACTAATGTTCCATACTGGTACTCGGTGTTATTCTGGAATCATTTAAACTTTGGTGCCTTCAGTAATAGAAAAGAATCAGATACATCCTACTACATACAGTATTTCTGATGTTTAGACTTTGATTTTAATATCTGGCCTTTGGGTACTCAATAAGTGTGGCACAAAGTATTCAGCTAGCATGCTTGAATTTTTAGTCTATCACCATTGCAAAAGGTCATACCTTGGTCTGATGCATACAAATAGAGCATAAATTTTTCATCTGCTTTACTATAAATAACTATACTGTC
Organism: Heterocephalus glaber; assembly: GCF_000247695.1. The sequence continues at coordinate 2,522,394 of NW_004624843.1, read as the reverse complement.
ATTTAAAGCTACTTCTATTCACTAAGTCTACCCAACAAAGGGAAAAATCCATGCATCTCTTGACAAGCCTTCTTTTTTTGGTGTCCTATAAAAGAAAAACATTCACTTGAAAAATCAATGTGTCACCCTTTATTTGATCCCATAGTTTGGCAATATTCAGGACAGGCTAACAAAAGACACGTTGGAAGTCAGCAAAATGTCAAACCTCTCCTTGTCACAATGACAAATTTCTCCTCAATAAACTCTATTAGTTTAAATGGTCAACTTTGGAAATTACATTTTTGGTACTTTTCAAATTTGTATGAAAACAATCCAATTATTTAATGGAGAGTATGGTCTGTTTAAAAATAGTACTTACACAGTGATTTTTTACAAAAAGACATATGTATATTCTTTTAAATATACTAAGGGTATATTTTAGTCACTGAGTATTTGGAATTATGTAAGTCATAGTATATCAGCTTGACTATATACTTATTCTCCTCTTAAGATAAACTTCAATAACTGTGTTGAGGAATTCTAATTCATAAGTATCCTTGAGATCCATATACACACATATTTACAAAAATAGATTATTAGTTTCCTTATGCTACTGTAACAAATCATTATTAACTTAATGGCCTAAAACAACACAAAATTAAAATAAAGTAATTCTGGAGGTCAGAAGTTATCAATGGATCTTATCAGGCTAAAATCACAGCACTGGCATATTTTTATGAAGGCTCTGGCAGAAAATATGTTTTCTTGCTTGGTCATGCAGTTTCAAAGTCCTGCCAGCATTTCTTGATTTATAGCTCTTTTACCTTCAATGCTAGCAACGACCATTTTGTCTCTCCCACACTGTATCACTCTGAGTCTTTTACCTTACTCTTCTGATATCTGGGAGATAGAATCTAGGTTCTTGTGCATGAGGAAAAAATAATTTGACATTGCGCATACAGCTATAAGGAAAAAGCAGCTAAGTTTAATGCAGTTAATGGGGGAAGGTACACTCAGAGCAACCAGGGGTTCCTACTGGCAGAAAAGGAAAATGGCACTGGTGGGAAGGAAAATGGCAGAGATATGGAATAAAGTAGACTTAAGGTTTTGAAATTTGTGCCCCATGAGGGCTCCCCCCATTGTGTCTTTCAGGAGATGATTGACAATATGATTGACAGGGTGCTGAATCATCTCAGCTGTATCTACTGCACGTGTCCTTTCCCATAATTCACTCTGTTATAATTGCATGAGATGCAGTCCATATGTATGAACTTTTAAGGAGTTTCAAGTGAAGAAAAGTCATTGTAGGTCAAGTCCATGAGTCTTGGCCTGGAATTTTAGGATTTCCAGGAACCTTTGTTATCTTTCTTATTGTAATTTCTGCTTCTAGTTAGTGAACCTTAAAACAAAAGTCAAGAGGGGCCCAGGATTTAGCTTAGTGGTTCCAGCAGTCTCAAGGTCCAGGGTTCTATCCCCCCCAACAAACAAACAAGGACAAAAAAGTCCAGAGGGGTTGGCCCTGGGGCATTTCACAGATTCAGGTGAATGGAAGGGAGTGGTCCCTTAGCACCTACTGTAAATTACTTCCATCTTTTAAAGATTCTTGTTAATACCTTAGACCCAAGGAATAATCCAGGATAGCATTATTAGCTTAAAATTATGATAATTAACAGCTTTAATTCCATTTGTAACCTAAATTCCCCATTTTCATGTTATGTGATGTATCCCCAGGGTCCAAGAACTAGGGCATGGATTTTTTTTTTCCAGTACCAAGGTGTCAAACTCAGGACCTTGCACTTGAGAGGCAGGCGTGGCACCACTGTCCCCAGCCCTGGAGGTGGACATTTTGGAGGGAAGCTCATTTTATCTATTTTCATGGGCAGCAGCCAAGAACCAATAAATTAGAAGGCCTACATTTATTATCATAGTTTATACAATCTTGGTCAATTTATGGTAAATAACTATGGTTTATGGTACTATTCCATAAAATAAAGTTTTGACAGCAAAAGACTCCTTTCTGATTATTATTTTACTTTATTTTTATTTCATCTCTCCTCAATCACACCTCTCTTAGGAGGCTGAGGCAAGAGTGATATAGGGTGTATGATATGTAGACCTCCAAATAATCCAAATAAGGAAAATATTATAACTCCCAACCTGCCAGATATCTGAAATGCTGAGTTCAGGTTCTCTACAATAGAAGAATGAATTCTAGGAACCGTAAGGTCAGACCAAAGCATGACTGAGACCACCGAGGCAGGCAAAGTCTAACCAACTTGTGGTGAGTTTATTGCCATCTGGGTGCAGATGGGCCAAAGACAAGAAGGCCGTTGGCACTGGGAGGAGAGTGCTAATGGTTATATGGGACATTTTAAGTAGGGGAGGGGGAACTGGCCAAGAGGGCGGAAAAGTTTAGAGTCCCACGGGTGAAGGGCCTGGGGCTGGCTGATACACAGGGCAGTGGTGATAGCAGCACGGCAGCTGCTGGCTTCTTGTGATCTCTGTGCTCCTGTGGATGCTGGTAGTGGGTCTGCTTGGGCAGGGGTCCGACTTGGGAGAGCTATCAGGAACAACAAAGGTTAAGAGTAAAATTTATTGAGAGAAAGATAGCTTCTGTCTAAGAGAGATAGAAGGGGGTCCAGAAAGCGGGTAGCCCCCCAAACCCACTTCTCAAGTGTTTATTGTGCAAAGCCTTGAGGTGAGGTAGGTTCAAGGTGGAATAAAACTACAGTTAACTAATAAGATTACAAGTATAACCCTTTAGGTAATATTGACCCAATGGAAAATCATAAAGTAGGTATGAGGTGGGACAAAACTATAGTCAGCCAATAAGATTACAACAAGTATAGTTGCTTAGGTAATATTGATCAAATGGAGATCAAACTGGTGCAAGTCAAGTGGCAAGGGTACATGGAATGAACAAGGATTTTCCCGAAGGAATGGACCCAGAAGTTCTGGTCCTCACCAATACCAATCACTGCTGTACATTCCTAGGGGAAGTATGTGGGTGTAGTTGTTCCTCTTTTTCTTGAAGCCTGGCCTTCAGTGAATGAGCCTCAGGCCGCAATTTTCTTCTGTGCTGAAGGGCCAGCCTTGCCTAACTGCCTTATTCTATTTTCTAACTAGCTTAGCTGTCTACAGTAGGAGGATCATCACAAGTTCAAGGCCAGCCTGGGATACATGGCAGGACTCTGTCTCAAGAAAAAATAATTAATAGCCTTCCTCCATGAACATTATTCCATATATATTGCATTTGATGAATTCACTCTTTATTGGCAGTATCTAGGTGAGTTCACACTTCTTCATGTCAATAAACATGCCTCATAAATAGCATCAGTGTGAGAGTGTAACATCCAGATGTGCACATGATTAACTCACTAAATTTAGATTCATCTTTATAATGGCTAAACCAATGAATATTCCTAGTGCTGGAGGATTCCCAGCTCTCTTTCATCTTACTTGAGTCTTTAAATGAACAATTAAATAAAGAGTTGAAATATACTATATAAAAAAGACAGGGGAGGTTAATATTTTTATACAACTCATAGGATATTTGACGTGCAGCCTTATGAAAACTGTACACGGAATAATGATATCAGCTTCTAGCTCATTGCTAGTAACTTTCTGGTAATGTCTACTGATGCCCAATGAACCAATTCTCTGTTTCCTCTGGCCTAGATCCTGCTTAATCCTAGAGCTTCTGGCTGTCCTGTGGACATCACATACTGTCCTTGACACACAGGCCCCTGCTTGAATCTATGGTATACTTGTGTCACTGTGTCATGATTACTTGTTATTGCTATCACAGAGCTTGTTAATGCAATTGTTTAAACTTTGGTTTGCTTCAGATCTTTATTACCTGAGCTCAGCAAAGCTTTGCTTCTGTTCTGTGTGCTGATAAATGCATGCTTTTATTTTCTTACCATATCAAACAGTGCTTCTCATAATTCAAATATTCTCTCCTTCATGTTCTTTCATTCTCTACTTTGTTCTTTGCAGTTGCTCTCCTGGGGCTTGGTTCTGCCTAACAGTGGTATAGGGCCCTTTTATACTCTTCTTGGACTCAGCTTCTCAAGTTTGTGAAAGCGGGTTCCCACAGTGACTCAGCATAATGCTCCTCAGTTTTGCTCTTCAGCAGCTCATCCTGCAGATTCCCCTGTGTCATTGAATATATTCCCCATAAACTTCCACATTAAAAAATAAGCAGACACTGATACAAGATTATGGAAGAACTCAACCAAATGCTCAGTTTATTTTTATTTGTATCCAGTTTTATGTCAGTCTGTCCACACATTTAATATTGACTGTGTCAAAGTTCAAAAGAACATTAGCTACTGCAAACGTAGTCTGAAATCACAAAGCAATTCTTTTTTTTTTGGTACTAGGGATCGAACTCAGGTCCTTGCACTTGCCCAGCAGGTGGCGAAACCACTGAGCTAAGTCCTCCACCCAAAGCAACTCTTTTAAAAATAAAATAACCTACCTCTGTGTATCTCCTTTGAGTCATTTTTAGTTTTTTGATGTTTTTCACTAGAATTAACATAACTTATATGTAAGAAGTATAAATTGTTCTAAACATTCAGTTGCCAGAATGACCACATTCTTGTATTTTTCCATTGTTTTCCAAAGTTGATGACAATGCTACTGCTATTTGGGAATTTCCTTCTTTCCCTGTATTAACCACATAAGATGGTTCATGGTTTACGTATGTATTGTTAAAGAAAAATTGCACTGGATTGCTTTGGATAAGATGAGAGAAGAGAAATTAATTTTATTCCCATACTATTTCCAATAATATGTGAGGGAAAAAACCCAAGTCTGGATACTTATCTCCATAGTAGCGGGGCGGGGGGGGGGGGTCACAGGAGAATTTTTAAGTGTTTGGGTAGAGATGGAGAACTTTTAGGCTGTATTTGCACCTGAATTTGCCCTCAGGAAAAACTCTCCTTTGTGACAAGAAATAGTTTTACTACTTTGAGCAAGACTCCTACTATTTTAGGGTCCTCCAGGGGCTGGGAGAATAAGACATCATCAAGTTTGATGCTGAAGTTTTAAAGGGGCTAACTCCTAGATCTAGAGTAAAACTGGCAAAAAGAAAAACAAGAAAAAGAAAAACTTTTCAAAAAATTTACATTCCAAAGAGGCAGAGCAAGAATTTCCAATGACAGATTTTCTGATGGTATTGCTCTGGGGTTAGTCCAGCTGGATCCTGCAAGGGCAGGATGAGCAGAAAGTCCTAGAGGCAGTAACAGTCCTGTCTGGAGCCTACTCAAGCTGAAACCATATTTAGGCAGTCTTGATCAATAGCTAAAAGAAATTGTTCTATGGGTGCAAACCTTCCTGCTACCATTCATTCCTAGAAGTCTTTTCTGCTACTGGAAGGAATGGTCCCTTCCTTTCTACTGTGGTTTGAAAGCTTGTATCTCTCCAAAGCTCCTGCCAAAATCAAATCCCCAGTTTGTTGACATTATGATGTAGGGCTTTTGTAAGATGACTAGCTCATGAAGGAGAGACTTCATTAATGGGATTAGTGCCCTCATCAAAGAGCCTCAAAGAGCTTGTTTATCTCTATTGCTGTGTGAGGATGCATAGAAGTCACTACCTGTGAAGAATGAGCCCTCACCAGGCACCAAATCTGTCCTCACCTTGACCTTGGACTTCCTCACCTTCAAAACTATGAGTGATAAATTTCCGTTGTTTATAAATTACCCAGTCAAAGATTTTTGCCATAGCAGCCCAAATTGACAAGACATGTACTCTCTTCTCAGGACTCTCCCCTTAATGAGAAAGTCCTTACTTTCAGGATATCTAACCTAGGCCAGCATAGTGCCACAGACTCAGACTCCTGTTTCCTTGGAAACTATCCATTTAAGCTCATGTCAGGTCCTAGGAGAATTTGGGGCAAACAGAATTAATCTGTCCTTTATTGGCCGATAAGTGGACAGTAAAAGGATATCATCGATGAATTCCTCAAAAGTTCTCTTGCTGCAAAACATAGTGCATATGTAAGTGCTGAATGGGTTAAGTGCAAATGTGCAGAGGACTGTAATATTGATTATGCCCAAAGCAGGCTGTGAAGAGTTAACCCCACAATTGACTTGTTTACAGAAGTGAACCTGGCTGAAGCCTTCGTGCCAAGGTCAGAGTAACTCACACCCAAATTCCATTCCCACAACTAAAACCTTCAGGCTAGAAGGACAATGTTGTAATTATAACCATATATTTTGTCTATTCTGTTCCTAATTTGAGAATGCTTTGTCATGTCCTTTATGAGCCTTGTTTTTTGGGGGGTTTTAGTTCTTTTATTGGTACATTTTAGGTATACAATTCGTTTACATTTATCATTGGGTGTTTGTACCTGTACATGATATATCTTGGTTCTTATTTTTTTCCCCACTACCTGTGCACCCTTCACCCCCTCCACCCTTCCCTATTTACATAGATTTCATTTTCATTTTTTCTTTTCTCATAGTTTTTCCTTTCCCTCTTTTCCTTTTCCCTTGCCCTCCCTTCACTCCTTCGTCTTTGAACCTTTTTTCCTATTTCAAATTATCAATTATTCATTTTAATCATTTTAATCCTTTTTTACACTATCAGTTTCTCACACTAGAGAAACTATTCAGTATTTACACATGTGTGTCCTATTTATTTCACTCAAGAGTATGGCCTCGATATGCATCCATTTAGCTATAAATGACTCTAGTTTTTCATTCTTTATGGCTGAGTAGTACTCCATTTTTAATGTAAACAAGGCTCATATTTTTATAATATGAGCCTTGTTTACATTAATTTCTATAGAAACTGCATGTAGCTTGCCTTTACCCCAATTGATTGCCAATAAAAATTAGTGCCTGGAACCGACCAGCACCTTTGTTGATTGCACCAGCATTGGTCATCTTGGCACCCTGCTTTTTTCTTTCTTAGTTCTGTCTCTTAGTGTATTTATTTCTCAGGCCTGTATCGTATACTGGGCAGGGTACTGGAATCTACCTGCAGGGGTCTCCGGTACAAATGGGTGCAATGAAACCCTGAATGACTTCAGTCTTCAAATCTACTCACCTTATACATAACCATTTGATACATTAACATTTTTAACGCATGCATTAAAGCTTGGAAGAAAGGTGCTGATACTTACAGTCTCCCATGAGTCTGCCAAGAAGGAGCAGGAATTCTTGCTTGCCTGGCTGTCCCTCAGACAATACTGTCCTCTCCTCCCTGAAGCAGTGAGCCTTACACTTTCCCAATTGAGATAGAGATGGTCACTTCATTTCTAGAGTCCTGGGAAATCATCTTCTGTATGATGGATGTGTGTTTCTCTTCAGAGAAATGCCCAAGAACTCTTTCCAATGCTTCTGTGGATAAAATTGAACCACTCCCCTGGGAATTGCCATCTTGTGTTTCCTTCAGTGAGTTATCTTTCTATTTTTCAGGAAGGTCACACACTTGATCCACTAGGTATCCAGTGTCTTCCCTAGTCTCAGACTTTAGTGGACTCTTTAGTTTTCTATTACTAGTAAATCTCTGATTCATATTCATTCACGTTTGTGTTCTTTGTACAACAAAGCAAAATTTAAAAAGCTAAAACCAAACAACAGAACATACCCTCAGATATAGTATTTAGATCTTGGGTGTCAGGGATGTATGCATATGTTCAAACTCATCAAAATCATATATTAAAAAGTACAACATTTGTACTTAATTTTTGTCTACATAAAGATTTCAAAATATCAAACCATTCTATTATCAGTCAGAGGAGGAAAAATAAGCAGCCTGTCATAGAGCTATACAAAAAGTACTATTAGTGTAAAAGAAAGTTTAGCCAGTTATTTTATAAGTAAGGAGCCAGTAAGGGACAGGGCCTAAGACAGGGTCTGCTGGTTATGAAGAAAATGTACATACATTGAGTTAAGAGCTAATTCAAGCCATACAGCCAGGTAAGCTTAAAAAGGTAAAAGCATGCACAGGAAATAGGGTAAAGAATTAACATAAGAACCCTAACTGTCAGAAAATAAACTTCTTAGGCGAAATGCGCTAAGTCCCTACCCGGACTTGGAAGAACTTAGAAATGCAGGTTTTCTTTGAACACAATCTCCTTTAAACTCAGCCAGCAGAGTGACTGATTTTCTTTAAACTCTACATTACAAAGCCTAAACCCCACAGAGCCACCTGTGACAGCTGATCATTGGATAATTAAACAAGTTCCATCTCTCTGCTCATCCATAAAAGACCAAGACAAAGAAAGCACCCCAGAACTCCACTTTCAGGGACCTCTCCTGGATACCCACTAGGAGCTATTTTTCTTCTTCTTATTTCCAATAAACACTCCCCTAACCTCCTCCTTTTTGTCCATAATTTCATTCTTTGACTTGGTGAGACAATGAGCTTGGTTTGTATGATGATAGCTATTTCATTAGGATGACAGAAAGAAGTGAGCTTTCCTCAGTTACCCACATAGAAAACAACAAGCCACATATCATCTGGAAAAAAAGACTGATTTCTGAGCACAGATTTGTACAGATTAGATTCCTTTCCAGTTTCAAAGCAACATTCTTTCACTGAAACATCCAAATCTTTTAGGACGAAACATAAATGTAAAGTAGATAAAAGAACAACATTTTTTAAATAAAAACTGAAAAAGATTTTTAAGGCAGGTAGACAGCAAGTAAATAAATGGCTGAATTATTTAAATTTTAAAATATTTCTGGAGCCACAATGTACTTAATATGTTTGTCCCTTTCACAGGCTTCAAGTTATGCAATATTTTTAGATTAGGTAAAGGTTAAAAGCAGAAAGGGCAAGCTTCTCCCACTAGTAAATGATAGTTTTAGTTACTTTGATCTCCTATATTATGTGCTATGCATGCTAAATATTTTTTGTTGTTGTTAAAGACAACGAGCAAGAAAACAAGAGTCAATATGCAATTTTAAATCTATGTTCTAAGTGAAGGTGAATAGTTTCAAATAGTTTGATGACAAGATGAGACTATTGTAAAAATTATTTTAATTGTAAAATACTGCATATTCATCATGCATATTAACTGAATATCTCTATTTAATTGTAGACTTACTTGCAGAATTAGTATGTCCCTCTGCTCTAAATTTAGATACCAGATTTTAGTGTTTGTTAATTAATATTAGCGCTCAATTACCTTTTAATATAATTTTATCTGGTGATAATGGAGCCAAGGTGAAGGAAGGCAATATACCTGCACGTCTGTAACCAAAGAGGACTAGGAGGTGTTATTAGAATTAGCAGCTCTGGATGAATGTTGATAATGGCCTTGGATTTTTTTTTCAGCCTGAGAGTATCCAAGCACAGGACAGCACAGCACCATAGGACCCAGGGACAGGGATGTCTGGGGGGATGGCTTTTATATACAGTGTCCAGGAAAGGCCTCAGGAGGATGGAGGGAGCTGTGGACATATCAGGCCGAAGGAACAGAAAATCCAAAAGTTCTGAATGAGGAGTAGAATTGTGCTCAGAGCACACACAGGGTGCAGGCCGGTGTCTGCAGTGGACTAAGTTCACCTAAGAAACTCAGAGGAGGGGACATGGGTTATGGGGTGTGGTAGACTGAGAATGATGCAGTCAACTTTTATAATCAGGACTGAATTTATACTCAATTCCTTATCTCCTTTTCTTACCATCCTACTCACTTTGCCGTAGTCCTGGCTAAATGTAAGTCTTTGTCTAACAGGCTTGCAGCTGTGCAGCTGAGAACTAGAGCAGAGTATTATACCACGGGGTCTGGGTTCATTTTACTTGGTGATAACTCATGCCTCAGATGAGCGCTTGATAGCATCAGCCACTCTTTTCCTCTCCCCAAAAGCCTCATGCCACACATCACACATAAATCTACTGCACAACACAGGACACACACACGTGCTCACCCTAAATTTCCAAGGTTCACATCAGAGGTTACTCTCTTCCTTTTCTCCCTTAAACACAGCTCTTCCTCTCACACCACCAAAGGTGAATGCTGGGTCTGGGGACACATGGACAAGTAGATGAGGTGGTAGGGACTATGGAATGTTTTCCCCAATTTCTTCATTATTTTTCAGTCAACTACTAATGAAGGCTGTCATTTGAGAATGAAACTAGGAAGGGAGAAAAGAGAGGTGAGGGGGACTGACACTAGAAGTTGCATTTCTCTAACTTTTAAATCTCTGTAAGCAAAATCCCCCCCAAAACAATAATCATTCTTCCTTCTTCTGCAGAAAATGAATGTGATTGCTTACAAGAAAGCACCCAGCTATTAAAAGCAGAAATGCTCTTAGAAAGCAGAAAGGGTAGTATGTCAAGAAATAACCACCTTCCACCAATTCACAGTGACTCACTTCCCTAAGAAGACATGGCAAGGTAAGAAATGATAGTTATATCATCTGTGCTGGGACAAACTATGGGGACTTTCGGCTCAGTCTTGCTTCTCCCTGCAATCAGAGTAACCTCGGGGGAGTTATATAACCCCTCTGAGACTCAAGATTCCCATCTGAAACTGACACTAATCTTGGGTTGTTTTGGGCAAGGACTAAGTGACTAATATATGCAGGCAACAGAGAAAGCCATCTGTAAATGAGGCTTATCAGAAATATATTCCTCTAGGTACATTCTTGGCACAGCAATTAAAACCGACAACTTAATAATTTCTACAACTCGGTATGTTCTTGGCTCCATTTGTTTTATGGCAGAAAGTGTGGCTTTTATCAGCTCAGAGTAAGCTCATATGAATCACTCACCATTCCAATCTCTGCACTAATGTCTTAATTTGGTGCAATTAGATAGCATCGTAGCGCTGGGGGAAATGACACCTGGCCACATTGGTAATATGGAGAATGTACAAGCCCTGCTCCGGTTTGTGAACACAGATATTTCCCTACCTTGGCACCTGCAGGGCTCACTGCATCCCGCCCATTCTTCTGTGGAATGCATACTATTCTCCTTCAGTGAATTTTTCTGCTCAAAGATATAGGTATTTTCTTGATGTATCTTCTTCCTTTCCCCATAAATGTGCTACCACATCCTATGCACTGTTTTCAAACCAACACTCTAAATACATCCACTTTTACACATTTCCCCTACCACTACCCTATGTCAATTCATCACTGCTTCTGTAGTTTCTTGCACCAGCCTCCAGATTCATTGTGATGCTTTCATTCTCCTGGCATAACTTTCTAATTCACCATCCTGCAATCATAGTAATCTTTAGGATGTGTAAATTAGGCATTTTGTTCTGCTCCTTAACACGTCTTAGTTTCTTCTCATTTTGTCAGGTATGAAATATGGTGCTCTTTCCCCAGTGCAGAGCCCTACATGATTCTGTTTCTCTCCCTAATTTTGCTAAGCATCAGCCAACCTATAAGGTACATTAGCGTCCTCGTTCTTAGCACACTCGGCTTTACCATCAGGAAGACCCTGCATTAGCAGTATCTGACCAGAATATTCTCCTCATCTTCACAAGGCTGGACTTTCAGCTAGTTTCTTCGTTCAGCTTGCAGTCTATATGCCACTTCTTCAGGGATTTCACTGACTATCCAAGCTAAAATAGCCACCTGTGTCATTTTCTATCACACCAATCACAGTTTTCTGTATATATATTTTTATTTACTTGTTTTCATATATTTAGTGTGACTTTTGCTTAGCAGACAATATAATGCATATGCCATACAATATATGCCATAGTTGAATGCAGGGACACTTCTAATGTTTTCCTGGACACATTTTCAGCACATTAAAAATGTCTCCAAGAACTCAATGTGTAATGAGCATGTGATGAGTGATGCATAAATCGAATTCTTCTCCAAATAAGGAGGCACAGATGATGTATATGTGTGAAATATTTGCCTACCTGATTGGCTATGCCTGATGACATAAGTTGTAGAATTATTGTCAATTTGAAAGAGTAATGTTTTCTTCTTTTAATATATATTTCTTTGAACAGTTTAATTTTGTCAGTATTTTGATAGCGATTTTATTGACTCTCCTGCAAATTGACTATTTTTTCTTTCGATGGTTATTCTGCCATGAAGTTCATCAGTTTCTTCATTGTGAGGTAATTGCATGCTGAGTGTATAACTCATTTCCTGTATTTGTAAATATTATTACTAAGTTCTCTATTTGTCTTAATTTTTATGACTGTTGACATAAAATTTGGACATTTTATAAATTTAAAAATATCTCTATCTTTTCTCTATAATACTAGTTCATTCCCAAGAAGATAGAATGAGGCTGCTCTGTGAGTTGGCATCACCTTCCAGGAAGAGAAGAGTGAATTCAGGAGGAACAAGCTTGGCCTATTTGGGAAACAGGCCAGTGTTTAATTGTCAGGCAACACACAATGATGATAAGGAGGGAGGAGGCAGGTAGCATGGGAGCATGGGGGCCTGGGTAGTCAGGAACAGTATAATACAGGACATTGTAGATTATGCTAAAGATATATTCCCTTGTTGGCTTTGGAATCTACTGAGAGTATTTAAACAGAAGAGTGACATCTCTGGCTTAAAAAAAATCCATTTTAAAGGAGTATGGAAAATAGACTGTAAGATAGGGTAGAAATAGGAAGCACATAAAAAATTCTTGACGATACAGTGGACCCCTGACTTATGAACTCAATTCATTCCTTAGGGCTGTTTGTAACTCAAGTCGGTCAGTTGAAGGCTCAGTTTCCTCTACACAGCCTTCAAAGTCTGTCTCCCGAATAGAGACAAATCTCAGTGTCCTTAGATAGACATTGGCCCAGGATTTCTCAGTTAACCCCATGCAGGAAAAGATGCTGTAATATTCCTTTCAGAACTCTTCAGGGGTTAAATTGGTACCTGAGGTCATCTGGAACCATAAATAGTTGGCATTTGGACTGTAACTCAAGACTTTGTTCATAAGTTAAAACAAAAATTCCAGTTGTAACCCAAGTTATTCGTACATCAGTTCAGTCACAACTTGAGTATCCACTGTACTTAGACAAGAAGAGATACTAACTTCATCTAGGAGAGGAGTAATGAGGATGATCAGAAAAGATGAAATTTAAAATATATTTTGGAGATACAGCCAACAACTTATTGAGAGATGCCTATCAGGCAATCAACTGGCTTCTGTGAGCAGGAAGGTGGGTGTCTGTGAGTAGGGTTTGGAGAGGAATTGCCATCTGGTGGTGCACATTTGGGAATCACTAGGGTGCAGAAGCTATGGAAGTGTTTGAGCTCGCCATAGATGAGGAAGACAAGTCCCAGAGCTAGGGTCTAGGTCAAGTAGCCACAGAAGAGCTATCAAATATGACACAGTGGTCACTATTGCTTAATTAATGCATCTTTTGTTTGTAGTTTATCAAGATCTTGTTCCCCCTGAAATGAGATATTTACCAGTTTTTCCCTCTAATTCTTTTAGTTCATTGTTCATTTGACTCTTTAATATATTTTACTTAAGATTATACTATAGAATATATCTCCAACTTCAGTTATTTTTCCTATGTGCAACCAATTACTCTAGGGCTTTTTATTATATATGTCACTGTTTTGCTACCTAAGATGGTAATTTGTTATAGGTTACATTGTTAAATGTGCTTGAATTTGCTTTTGGACTTTCTCTTCTGTTTCAATATTCTGACTATTCAAGTATCAATAATAAATTTTATTTGTGGTGAAATTTTAATACTTTTTATTATAGTCTCCTCAATTATTAATCTTTCACAAATGTTCTTTATTATTTAGACCTATTAATTTTTTAAGTTAAGCTTTCCGGTCTGCTTGTACAATTTGTCAAGACTACTCTATTATGTTTTAACTAGTATTGCTATGAGTATACATTACCTTAGAAAAAGTCTCATTTGCAATGTTTGTCTTCTGTAAGAAATCTGGCTTATTTCTTCACGTTTTTAAAAAGTTCTTTCAAAATACTTTTCAGTTTCATTCTGTACATTTAATTTGTATTTATTATTTTATTTCTATTCTCACCTATTTGAGGTTAATACCATGGGATAAACAGCAATTTTATACAAAATCATTCTTGGGAATAGTTGAAAACAATACTAAAGTGTTCTCTTCATCATGACATTTAATAAACTCTTAGAATGTATAGCAGCTCCAAGAGAAAATTGGTTTGTACAACAACAATATGATATTACCATGAAAAAAATCCATTCTTTGAGTAATAATATTGACTTTTAACACAGATCCAAAAATAATCTTCAAGAAATTCCACCACTAACTGCATGACCAGAGAATACATTTACCCTAAATCAAAACTGCTTCTTCCCAAGCAAGATGAACATGCGTATGCTTACAGTATTGCTGTGGATTAAATGAGGTAATAGCATCTGCTAAGCAACTTGTAAGGGACCTTGTACATTGTAAGCAATCAACAAATGTTAGTTCTTCATTTAAGAAAGATTTGTTACATTTTGGGTCTGGTATGTTCCCCCAAGGCTCAAGGGTTGGAAGCTTGATCTCCGGCTGGTGGGGTAGTAGAAACTGGAGGAAGTGTTGCCCAGTTGGAGGACATAAGTTACTGAGGATGCATCTGTGAAGGGCAACTGAGACTCTGTCCCCACTCCTTACTGTCTGCTTGTGGCCATCATGAAGTGAATAGCTTTGGTCCACCACTTCCTTCCACCATGGTGCACTGCTTCACCTCCAAAACCCTGAGGCAAAATAACTTTACTTCTCTAGGTTGATTTGGTTGAAGTGTTTTGTCACCATAATAGAACACTAACAGAGATTATCTGAAACATAATTAGATCAAAGAAGATCTAGAATGATGGAAAACATGTTTTTTCTTCAGTTGTAATCTTCTCGTCCTGTCTTCAACTTCATATCATCATATCATCAACTGAGTACCTTTTAAAGCAGGCCTCCTTTTAAAATTTTTTATCATTAAATTTCCTGTAGCTGCTATAACAAATTACTAGAAACTTGGTATATTGCAATAATTACATGTTATTCTCTCCCATATCTTGAGAATGGATGACCAAAAGCAGTAACCTACTGAAATCAGGCCTGGGCTCCTTTCAGAGGCTTCTGGAACAGATCCAGTCTATGCCTCTTCTGGCTTCCACACTGCCAGCATTCCTTGGCTTATGATAGAATCAGTCTGATTTCAAGGGCAGCATCCTTGGATGCCCCTCTGCTATTCTGTACTTTTCCTTGTTTACATGTATCCAAATCTCCCTCTCACTTCTTATAAGGATACCTGTGATTACAGTTAGGGCTTACATAGATAATTCAAGATAATCTCCCAATGCTAAAATCCTGAATTTAATCAAAACTACAAAGTCTTGCCTTATTAACTAATATTCAAAGATGGCATGGATTAGGTCCTTGTATGATTGGAAGTCATTACTGAAACCATTCTGTATATATTCTGCCATAATTGATTTAAATAATAGAGAAATACTGTAAATTAAAATGCAAATTTGATCAGTCCTTCTCAAAAACAGAAAGAATTTATTTCACAAATTACATATATGCTTTATCATTTCTAAAAAACCCTTTGAAAATTTAAGGAAATGTTTAAAAACTTTGTTACTCTGATTACTTCTTGGGGGAAGTTTTGATGGGATGGGAGTTTTGAATGTCCCAGGGCAGAGAGTGCTGTGCTAGAAGGAGATAAAAACTTGTTACTTCAGGAGTCAAAGTTTTAATTTTTTTGAACTCCTGAGACCCTGGAACAATCTATTCAGAATGAAACACAACATAATAGAGTCAGCTGAAGGCAGACACAGTGTGATTCATGGCCGATGTCCAAGGCTCAGGACTAGGTTTATGATTAGTCTGTCACCTGAGGCCTCCATCTTAATAGCAGGTGTAGAAAAATGGCTTTTTAACATTTCCTTTGTGATTATGGAAAGAACCAAACAGCCTCAGCTTACGTGCTATTGAATTACGTTTGGAGGCTTTGGGCACAGAAGGGGAGGACTGTGCAGGGTGGGTGGGAGGTGAGTTGGTAAGTACCATTTGTATTTCATGCCCACGAGGGACATTAACATGGATTATCCAAGAAAGGGGAGGGCTCCAAGGGACGTAGGAGCTGAAGTAACAGACACTTTAAAAAAGAGAGGCAGAGACAGGCACACACATGGAATGTGATATTCTTTTCCCCAAGAAAATGGAGATAAAGTGGCCCTCTTATACACAACACTCTTGGTTGTGGGGTTGAGTAAGTTGGTAGGAGCCTGTGGCTCTGACAGTAGCAGCAAGGTTTCTGGCCCAGCCTCGTCGCTGGGGAAGGGCTGCTCTTGGAATGCTGAGTTCCCTGGGTCCTCCTTAAGCCAAATCATACTGTAATTGAACACCATCTGAACTCTGGTGAGTTTGGAAGAGGTAAATTTACTTGAGGAAAACACCAACCATGTGATGTGACTTATTTTTTAAACATCAGCATTGTATCTTAATCTCATACCTACTACATAGTCCTACGTTTCAGTCTGCTTTGTGCTGTTGTATGGCAGAGTAAGCAAGATTGGGTGATACATGAAGTAAAGAAATGTATTTGGCTCACAGTTTCGGATGCTGGGAAGTACAAAATCAAGGGGTCTGCATCTTCAAGGACCTTCTTGCTGTATCATCGCGTGGCAGGAGGCAGAATGGCAGCAGTGGGCAAGGCAAGACTGAAATTGCTTTTAAAACTCAAACCTGAGATAATGACATGAATTCTTTCACACGGGTAGAGCCCTCATGACCTTCCCCACTCTCAAAGTCCTCACACCTTAACCTTATTACACTGGGGAGAGGTTGGAAAACTAAGACAAGAATGACTGCATCTAAGAAACCCCAGTTCTATATAAGACCAATCTTGTAACTTCTTATGAACTAAGTTTGGTTAAAACCGAAACTCTTAAAATATGACTTTTTGTAAATAGCAAAAAACTAGACAGCAGATTGCACAATGTTTTTTTCTATCTGTGCAACACGGGAGGTTATTTATATGTAACTTCCTCAAATATGAATAAAATGGCACTTGTTATTCTGTTTCTCTTCAGGTGGGGAATGTTGGCAGGGGCACGGGGAGACCCACTTGTCGGGACTGTGCACACCGATCTCAGCATTTAGGCCAGTTCTGCTGCGAAAGAAGATTCACAGGACCCAATTCCAAGGGTTATTCATTCTCAGTTTATTTCAAGAAAAGGACTCAATTTAGAAGGACATTCCAATCAAAGGATTCCACAAGATGAGGAGACTTGGAGCCTGCACTGGGATTACCATTATCCTCCTTTGGAAGGACTGCACTGCACATAGTTTTTTCTTGAATCAGGCCCCACCATGTACATAAAACAGCTGGAAACTTGGGAGTCCAAGAGCCTTCTTTATCTGGGGCTTCTTATACCTTTCTGGGCCTGTAGATATAATTTTTACTGGGCAGCCTGCCCAATAACAGAGCCCACTGAGGAATTTGGCTCCTGATTGAAAACCTGAATGTGATCTTTGCAGGCCTGACCACAGGCAATCAAAAAGGCTGCATGCGGCAGGCCTCACGGTGTGGTGTGCAGCCAGCACATTGCAGCCCCAGAGGGAAGGCACGGTCCGGGACTCACCTGCCATCCTGGCCAGCCATGCTCTAAGACAGCACATGCTCTTATTTCCAGTGCCTTCTTTCTCAGTTCTCTTTACCCAAGGCCTTGGACAGAGGCACCTCTGCTAAGACCTCCTTACAGGGGAAGGAAGGGCAGACCTTGGAGAGATTTTTCTCATTAATTAGTATTTTTCCATTGCTAAACCTTTTACTTACTCCTACACCTACTTAATCACACACTCAGGGTCCATGACTCTGCCACGGGTTTGCCTTCGGGCTCCTTCAGCCAGGAGGCGGTTGGTCCACAGGCCCGTGCTCTTGAGTCATTCTGTGGGAGTCAATGGAACAAGGGAGTCAGCACTGTCTCAGGATCGACTCTTGCTTACACCATCACAGGAAGTCACTGAAGTATTAACTTCAATTTTGGTCTAGCTCAGTGCTCTTTACAGTGCAGCTGAGCTCTTGCTTCCCCCTGGAGGGCCCACTGAGAGCAGGTGCACATCATTCATCTCCTGTTTTCATTGAGCAGTGCTGACAAGCTGGCAGAAACTGTCCCAGACTCCTCTGAACAACTCAGGCCAATTCTGGGCCAGCTAGAGTTAACTCTCACTCCTCAAGGCACCTTGGTGACTTGAATTTTGAGGTGTTGAGGTTCTGTAAAAGCAGTTCCACTTAGTGAAGCAAAATCATCAGGATTATTATTGAGAATGTACAAGATGATGGGGGAACTTAGAAAAATCAGAGTCTAGACAGAAATAGTTGGGTCAGAGAAAAGCACAGGTGGGTGGACGCAGGAAGTGGGAAGGTGGGCCTGCCTGGCCGCTGGAGTAGCTGGGAAAGACTTGCAGGTCTGGCTGCAGGGCCTGGGCATTGGGTGCCTCCTCTTTGGTACAGCTGTCTCTATGGTGTCCCATGCCCTCTCCCAGCACTTCCTTTCACTCCTCCGCTAAGCTTCCAACTACCAACCTAAAGTCATGATCTGGTTTCCCCACATCGTACCTTTTTAATGTCACTTATATTCTTAAACACTGTAATTTATATATTTATTCATTTTGTTCATTTTTGATCATGGGGACAGACACGTTTGTGGCTCTGCTGCTACACCAGCCATGCCCAGAGCAGTGTCAGACATAGTAGGTGCTCGGTAGCATGTGAGGCTTCGTGATTCTTTGGCAGTTCTGTGTTCTCAGGGAACAAAGGATCTGTTATTTTTGTGTGGTGGGGGGGATCTGTTTTCATATCCTTCTAAGAAAAATATGTTATGCATGAGTACTTTTGATAAATTCTCAAGTCTGCAAGCAAACTACATAATTTGCCTCAGGTGGAATTTGCAACAATTTAAATCAGTCTGGCTTCTTTCTTACTTTTATTATCATCCCTAGGTATGAAGTTCCAGAGACAATATGATTATAAGTTATAATTAGTACATTTTTAAGACAACTAACAGAATAATAAAATAGTGATGCATGACCCGTGTGTTATTTCTTTTTTCTGATCCTCAGCTTTAAAATTCTGAGCAAAAAGAAGACAACTCATTAAGAAGAGACGCTTGACTAATTGTGGTTCAGTCTGCACAAGGTAATTGTCACACTGACTCCCAAGCAGGATAATTTATCAAAGTGGTTTTCTGCCGCTGAGGACAGAGGCACCAGGGGGCCAGCTGATAATTCAGCACTGGGCTGGAAAACTGCTCCAGTGTTGCTGGCCTGTGACTTTACTTTCTTATACAACATTCTTAACAATGGAGTTTTATCAAATGGTGTGTCAGGTCAGGAGTTACAGTTTCATAGGAACCAACTCGAGTATGCACAAATGACTTGTACAATTGGATCTGACTTCTTTGCCGTGTGGTCTCAGGCAAGATATCCCCAATCCTCTCTTCTGATCCCCGTGTCTACCTGCAGCCCCATAGCAGGTGGACACAGGGCCTTATTCTCCCTTCTTGCTTGGTTATGTAGCCTATTGTACACCCAGAAGTGTGTTTTGAACCCAGACATTACAAAGCTTGTATTTTTGTTTTTGGTTGCTCTGTGAACAAATTCCTCCCTCTCCACAGGTACATGGATAAAAGCTCAGCTTCTCATAATTTATCTGGAGGACACCATGAAGAGTTTATTTTTTTAAGTCTTTCTATCATAGTTTGTAGGGTCTTTTCTCCTCTGAAATCAATGTCTATAGTGAGGTCAACTAACTTTATAATACTTAAAACCCTAAGTATTTTATAATACTTTATACTTAGAATCCTAAGTAATTAAATTCTGAGCATTTCCACAGTGGGTCTGCTCCTCACTAATTACTGCACAACATTATTTTTGTCAACCAAAAGAGGGATTTCAGTGGGAATACAGAGGGAGAGGCCCAAAAAACCATATGAATCGAGGAAATAAAGTGAATTTCTTCCTGAAATTTCATCTTAGTAGCCCTACTCAGAATTTTTTAGGCTGCTTTATATGCAGACAACAATGGAATCTCCTGCATCAACACCTGAAATGGTGGAGACAGTTTTTAAATGAAAAGATAAATTCATCATTAATTCACACTGTGGCTGATTTTGTGTTTGATAGGATGGTGTGGCTAGAGAATTTGGGGGGTGAAATCTCTGTCCTCTGTATCACTGTCATTATGAACAGGGCAGGAAATATTCTCATCTGATTAATAGGGATAATATTTTTATTTTGAGGTATTGTTGAAATATTTTCAGCCAGGCATGGTGGTGCTTGCCTGTAATACCAGCACTCGGGAGGCTGAGGCAGAAGGATCACTGCAAGTTTGAGGCCATTCTGGGCTCCATAGTGAGTTCAAGGGTGGTCTGAACTACATGGCGAGACTCTGTCTCAAAAAGAAAAAAGAAACATTTTTATCTGCTACTGCGTCCGTGTCATTTCAAATTGAATGATTTATCGGAGAAATATTATCTTCGCTCAGGGCATTATGCATATTATTTAAAAATATTTATATAGGCAATGTTCATTTGAATGTTTTTTTTCCTTTTCTTTCACTTTTAGGAGACAGGGTCTCACTCTGTAGTTCAGGCTGGCTTTGCACTGCAGTGATCCTCCTGTCTCAGCCTCCAGAGTGCTAGGATAACAGGCATGTGCCACCATGCCCAGATTTGAATGTTTTAAAAATCATTTGTCTCTCGAAGCTTGAGAAATGAGACAAGAGAAGTTAAAAACAAACAAACTGACAACAACAACAAAACTGGATGAGGCAAGGAAGAAGAGTAAAACATTATTTTCCATGTACGAAATGAGCGTGTGAATTATAGGTGTTTCTGTATATTTGGTAATTATTCTTTCTGTTCTATTATGTCTTTTCTAATAGGCGCAGTCTTTAACACTTCTTTGTTATTCTTCCTTTTTGTAAGGATTATACTTCAAGCTCTACCACACTTCAGTTTCATAAAACAAAATTTCTAAATTCATTACCACACTTTAATTTTATAAAGAAAAATACCATAAATTCATTGTTATGCTCCTTTTTACATTGTGAGGATAATTTTGGAAGTCAGCTTTTTTTCTAAAAGAGAATACCTAAATATAAAAACAAAATTGTTCACATTTTTTAATAAGAAGTGAGAAACAAGCCTGAAAAACTAGAGATTGGGACGCTTGCTCCCCATTACCCCATTAGTTCAGCAAACATGTGAGAGATATAAAAACCCACACCCAATTTAACCCGCATGCAGATGAAAACTGCAAGAAGCTTCTAACTTCACTGTATACAAGGCAATCACAGCCCTCCCAGAATGGAGCTAAGCTAAAAAGCTAAGCTGAAAAACACACTGACAACTCTCATTCTCACTGTTACACTTTTCTGGAGCAGATTTTTTTCTCTAACTTCTATAACTTTGCAGTCAGTGTCTTTGCAGTGCACCTTTCTTATGCAATGAGAGGGTGATATCATTTCTGGTTCACACTCTTTGTGCTTCATTAAAATTAACTTCTCTTTGGTCTCTGCGCTCTGCACATATCTCAGACATTATCAAAAGGTCAAGATTCTCTTCGTAGCACTTTCCATGCTTCTTCCTGCTACTCTCCATAAGGCTCTGTTAATGAAAGTCCCCATGGCTCCCTCCACTCGTTTCCAGGGATGACTCTTTCTCTTCATGCAGTGTCCCACGGGCTCTTCTCCCTTATCTCATCAACTCACTAGCATCTCAGGCAGGAAGACATATTTTTCCCTGGTTTCTTTACAAGTGTGATTTTTCCCACCAAGTGAAATCATTTAGTAATATTAGTGAATATTTTAATGAGAAATAGTCTCAGATCAGCCTTTTAAATTAACATTTTAAAAAACCATTGCCTTCCTTTTAAGAATGTTTTTCCACAGGATAAGGTTTACTTAAGAAAGCTTCCCTGAGTCTCTTTGACTCAATCTTTTTAACATCTTTCAGATACTAATTTTTTAGAGTGATATGCTTGAAAAATACAGAAACTTTGTGTATTAAGGGGCAGATAATATAATAGCAATACCTGGAATTGCAGAGTAAAATGCTGACCATGCCTTATAATGCTTGTGTTCAATATGAAGAAGGCACTTTGTTCATATTGTCCTTATGGCCAATCAAAGCATGACATTTATAATTACTTAGTTGGAAACATCAGACATATTAGCTTTTTCTTTTCTTCTTCCTACTATATCTTCATTCGTGGTGCTACATGCTCTCAGTGATGGCTCCCAATGAATCATCCTTTCCTGCATCCATGCACGAGTGTGGTCTGGTCGTTCCTTACTGACAGTGGGTTTGGCCCTGTACCTGCATTTGGCTACTTAGACATTAGCGCATGTCAAAGAAGCTGGAGGAGTGCTTTGGCACTGGAGTTTTACTACTTGAGGGGACTATGTAGGGGCCAGGTCTAGCAAGAGAGTCCCAGAAAGCACAAAAAGAAGGCACTGTCTTCACTGAGTTTTAGGTAAGCCATCAGACCAGCCATATGAGCAACCCTGGATAAAACTAGGACCATGGGCCCTGTCCAAATTGCTAAGACAAAATCAAGAGTAAATTAAATGCTTGTCATTTTAACCTATTAAATTTGGGGGTAAATTATTACATGGGTTAAGATAAACGATACAGTCTTTAAGGTAATTGCTTATGAAAGGAGCCTTTTTGATAAGTATAAGCCTTTAATAAGTAACATCCAGTTTATATTTGTAACTCTGATGAGAATATGGTCTCTAAATCTCTTTAAAGAGAGAACTCACTGGAAAGTAAAGGAATGTGACCTTTAGGATGAACTTTCAGCTTGACTGATTATGAGATTTGCCCAAAGTGGAGCACATATCTAGTGTGTGCCTGGGTCATGGAGCCCTGGAATTGGGATCTTTATCCACTTCCTTTCCCCTTTCTCTCTGGCACTGTTACCCTGCTCTGCTTCCCGGCTGCCATGAACTATGGATCTTTGCTCTGCCATACTTTCCCATTATAATGCTCCTGTCTTGAGCCAGCTGACCATGGACTGAATCCTTTGAGACCATGAGCCAATTAAATCTCTTCTGTAAGTTTCAGGTGTCATGTATTGTGTCTCACTGGGGGAAAGCTAATGCAGGAAGTAAGCTCTTAACTTCCAGCTGTTGGAAGTTTAGGATCTACCATACTTTCTTGTAGTATTCTCTGCTGCTCCCAGCAAGAAGGAGCATAGTGGGGTATGCTGTACTAGATTTCTCATTCTCCAACCAATTTGTGAGCCCTTTAATGGGGACTCTTTGCTCTGAATTCCCCACTGGCAGATGATTTCTCTTAGGTGCACTAAGAATGCACTACCATTCTCTGTACTTCTCACTTTTTAAAAAAATAAAACCTGCATAGTGATTTGAAAATTCTCCCTTTTGGGGCTTTTATATATTTTTTCATTAGGCCCTTGCAAAATAGAGATCTACTGTCTTTTATTCTTCCATTTTGATGAGAACTCTATCATTTGAATTCAGTCATTGTTTCTTTTACTGAAGTATTTCATTTCTCTTTGGCTAATTTCATCACTTTTTCTACAGCTATTTTCACAATTTTCTGTTTATCTTTAATTTTCTATAGTTTACTTATGCATCTGAATATATTTTCCTGTACATGTGGGATATGCATTGTCATGCATCTGTTCACAATGGGACTACAGTCTGAAGGATACATCATGAAGTAATTCTGTTCTGGTATGAACATCATAGAGTGTACCTACACAAATCTAGGTGGTGTATCCTACTACACACTTGGTCTATATGGTATACCTGTTGTTCCTGGGCAAAACCTACAGAGAAAGTTAGTGTTCTGAATCGTATAGGTATTGTATGTTTCATACAATGATAAGCAATCATGCATGTAAACATAGAAAATTGCAGTAAAAACATAACATAAAAGGGTAAAAAATATTACACTTCTCCAGTATGCTTACCATCAGTTGAACTTGCGGGATGGGGAGTTACTCTGAGTGAGTCAGTGAGTGAGTGGTGAGCCACCATGAAGGCTCAGGACCTTTTTGTACCACTGTGGACTTTGTGAACACTGCACAGGGTGGTAACCAAGGAAATAAGGTGGATCACACAGATATCTTATTGGTTAAGGGTTGATAGACTATACTTTATGCCTACCAAGGATACTCTTTTCTAGATCACTCTTTTTTTGAACTTCATTTTCTGAACTTTTTACTTGGGATAGCCTTCTCTTAAATCACTGTTTGTCAAACACTAGTCCACTGTGTTAGTCCATGTTGAAATTAGACCTTATCTGTGAAGCGTTACTCCAAAATCTCTACCATGTAAATCTCTTCTTTTTAAAATCCTTATTGTGCTTGATTTTGCACTATTCATGTGCTTTCAGAAGTGTCTAGTGCATGCTTTTTAATCTTTGTTTTCATCCTTTCTTAGAATTTCTAGTGTTTCAGATGTTGTTTCCATTGAACTCCTTTCCTAGTTACTGTAAATCCTTACTGAATTTTAAGTAATGGGTATATGATTTATTAAATTTTTTTTTTTCAGTTTCAGAGATCAAACTCAGGACCTTGTGCTTGTGAGGCAGGTGTGGCACCACTGAACTAAATTCTTGGCCTGATTTTTTAAAATTTTTTAAATCTTCAGGGCAATAAAAAATAGAAGGAAGTTTAAATGTAAGTCAAATGGTGCACAAAGATATCTCAGAAAAATATGCTGATGAGATAGGATGCTATTTCCGTACCCCCTACCTGGATCCGCATATTCCTCCACAGTGATGAGGAGCGGTAGAGGTGGAAACTAGGGCTATCATGGGTAGTTATGCCTTATAATAGACGTAGTTGATAAAATGCTGGTGAAAAATAATCCAGGATAATGATGCCAGCAGAATTTTAAAAGATTTTCAGCAGAGGAATAGTATGAGTTTGGATATAAATGACAAGAAAAATATAGTACATCTATGCGGAGTAATTTCTCATTCCAAGTCTAACTATGAAATTCCTATAACCCAAATCCAAACTCTGGTGCTTGCCTAGGTAATGATTATTGTTCAAAAATAGCCAGACCCGCATGGGCTTTCCATTGCTTGGGAAGATGGACCATCCTTGGTGTTCCCTGCTCCGTCTGTCCGACAGAGGCTATTTTCATTTCCGGTTAGTGTCCTGCACTGTCCTTCAGGTTTCACCCTTCGAGGGTAGCTGGAGAATGAAAAAAAGTTTCCCTCTGTACATACTGGACTCTCTTCTAAGCACTGCCATCAACATCATTGCCATTAGCCGTATACTCAACATTTATAATGTACGAGTCCCTGAGTATTCAAAAAACATCATCCATACAATGGTATGTATGGTGATCCAACAATCATTATACCAATTAATGGTTTATTCAAAAGTTTAGAAGGGGTAGGTTTAGCTGGATGGAGGAAAATGAAAGCCTTTTGGAAGAGAAAAAATGAGAGATAAATGAGTAAATAAATATGCTGAATCCAATTTCATGGAAGCAAATTGTTCACATAGAAAAGTAAGGGAATATGTCATTGAAATACAAATAAAGACAATAGTTTACATAATCTTAGATGTTAGGAAAGAAGTGTGGGTTTTGTCCTGCAATAAGGGAGTAATTAAATATCTGAGGAGGTATATGATATGTAGAGATGAAGTTAAGAATAATGGGGGACTACAAGATTTATTTATTTACCAACTATTGAACACAAACTCTAGTACCAAACTGCTAGAGATAGAGAAGAGATAGAGAAATTATCTTTCATGTGAATATTTTATGGCAGAGAATGAGACATTGATATACACAAAATACCATAACATAGTATGTTCAATAATTTACAAAGTATGAATATATTTTCCTCAGTTCAGAAAATTGGGAATGGTTTATTGTACTTAAGGGAAAGCATGTCAGGCAAGGCAATTCTAAATAGGATTTTTAAACATAAAGGGGTTAAAGGTGATTTCAAATGTAAAGAAAAGTGGCCTCAAGGATAGAATCCTAAATCATTAGAAAATGTCCAATAAGGCAATATCATTTGAGATACATAAAAGCAGCTGCGAGTTACTGTACTAAAGCATGATTTTTACATATACGAAGGAGTTGAGGAAGTGAAAGACTTCAACTTTGGGGATCCAGTAGTTGACTGCAAGGATAAAAACAACAGTGTATGTCAACTCTAGGCAAGTGTAGAGTACAATTATCCTACATGCATGTACAGTAACTACTGCTGGGTCATACACAACCTGAAATAAGAATTATTGCTAATAATCTGCCTGAATCCCTACTAAGCACTTCATAATGATTTACATTCTGGACTAACAAGTGGACTGAATGCTACTTCATTCTTTCAACAGATATTTATGGAGGATTTGTTGTGCACTAGGATCCTCTAAGGAAACATCTGTGAGAGAAGCAGAGAAAGTCCCTCCTGTGGTGATGTTTATTCACCTGACAGCACCACTTTCCTCACTGCTGCACTGGAAGGGCAACACACGGGAATCGAGGCTGGAGTCAGTCATGGACCACTAGCCAAAAACTGCTGGAACAAAGCTGGAGTTTACAAGTTGGGTTTATTACTCATTGCAGAGAAGGGGGACTGCATGTCATGGTATGGTTTTGGGCATCCCAGTAAGAGTGAATCTTCTTCAAAAAACCTAGCATGTCATTGTAATCTGTGTTAGGTCATTGTTGTGGTCAGGGTTTTGCAAGGGAATAGATTTAATAGAGAACACATTATTTATAGGATTATTTCACAATATTCATCCAGAAAGTAGAATGCAAAGGAGTGCAAGAGATCTGTCCAAACACTAGAGACCCAAAGAATCCAGTCAAGGGCCTGGATCCCATGGCAATGTCCTGCACAAATCCAGCTGAAGGTCTAGAGTCCAAGGCAGTGTCCTCTATAAGCACAGCTGGTGGCCTAGAGCCCACAGCAATGTCTCCTGCTTGTTGGTATCAAGGATCTTCCCCCAGATGGCCCAAAGGCCAGTGGTGGAAGCCAAAAATTATGCACTGGGGGGTGGGGTGGGGTGAAAGATTTGTGTCACCAGGCTGAGGGATCTACATTGGAGCCAGGAAGCGATGCTTATGGTGAAAATCAGAGCTTCCCTGAGGAGAACAGCAGCCATTCCCAGTGACAGCGAGGCCCCCTAGCCCCTCCTCCAAGGAGAACAGCCAAGTTTGCATCAGGAAAACCGTCCACACCAAGCTTCTCCTACAAAATCAACAGCCAGAGATCTTCCCCTCCAGTTCTCTTTTTATGCTGTTGGCAACAATCCTCAGGTGGGTCTTCCATGCCCAAACCATACTGATTTAGTTCAGCTGGGTGTTCGAAGTTGACCATTAGTTAATCCACCAGTCATTCTTGGAAAAGTTCAAGGAAGCAAGGATTTGTTTTCAATCAGATACAGTCAGGGAAAGGGCCATTTTATTACCAGGCTTGCTGGAAAATGTTGCATAGGAGGACACACTAGAGCCAGGCTAAAGCAGTGATTCATAAAGAAATAGCAGTTACCCAGCTGGGGATGATGGTCCACTGGGGAGGATGAGGCAGGAGGATCACTGAAGGTTCAAGGCCAGCCTGGGCCACATAGAGGGACTCTGTCTCAAATAAATAAATAAATAAATAATAAATAAATAGAAAGATGGCAGTTATTCAGCTTAGCCAGAGAGAGGTGCTCGGTGTTATGATGCTTTGCAGAGTAAGTGGTCCAAACTGTGTTTGTCCTTAGAAAAATCTACCTACGATATGGTTTTCCTGTTTCACTTCTTCTTAGATGAGAAGAGGCTTTGTCACCTGTTGGTGTTCTGTGAAATTATCTGCTTCCAAGAACAAAATAACATGATATAGCTGAGTACCTGGCTGGCTTCTCACAACACAAACACTAAGCTGCCCTTAATGTCAGAGACTGCTGTTCAGTTTTTCAGAATTAACTGTTCAATTAACTAAGCTCTAATGTACTCATTCCCAAACTCCTACCCTGCGATCACCCAGGAAATGATATTCTTCTCTTCTGTTTAGAATCAGGCCTCGTATTGGTATTTTCCTGTGCCATAATCTTTCTCCTCTCTCTGCTGGTTTTAGGAGGCACTGATTTTCCTCTAGATGTATGAGTTAGTTGTGTTGTCATGGCCACTTTGATGTCCTTAGTCGATTCATGGTCATTTTGACTTTGGGGAAGAGCCAGCAGTCGCACTGTATAAACTCTGGTGAATAAGGTGGATGAGGACACACTGCCTCGTTCTCTTTTTCAACAAGCCTTCCTTTCCATTGGATGTCAATCAGCAGTGCCATTCCCTGCATTTTTTAATCATACCAAGTGAAATACTCATGAAAGACATACACGAGAAAGCACTTCCGGAAATGCTTCTGGAAGTGGCAAAAATAATGAGATAAGTATGTTTGAAATGAGGGAAAATATTTTGAGGGTGATTAATGGCCGTGCATCATTTACTGTAATACATTTTTATTTAAACATGCACTGTATGTTTTGATCAGTCCTTGTGTATTCAGCAAACACGGCAATAGCAATAATGCTATTGCTAGCAGTTTTTATTTTGCTGACCACAAGTAATTTTTCCTTATAGTCTCAATCGTTTTCCATCTTAACTAGAGAATATTTCTATCATTATTTTGTTTTTAGGCATTACCTTTGCAATTTTTCATTTTAGTTCCGTGCTTCTAAGATATTTGTATCATCCGCAGTGGTTAAAAAGGTATATATTTAAAAACTATTTTGCTTTCTGCTTTAGCTTTTTCTGACTACACAGAGTTATACTACCCCAGGTCTATGTGAGGTACAGGACCTTTTTCCTCATGAGATTGTCACACTCAATTGGTTGTGCTGCTGCAGGATCTAGCTCTTGGGGCCAGAACACTGAGCACGTGGTCAAACCAATCAGGCTTCCCATTGAGTTCCCAGCCCTCTAACTTTTTCTCACTTCACTTCCCAAGATACTTTGGACCTTTTACACACACATTGAGAAAGGGCAAGGAGCTTGACATTTTTATTCTGAGACCAAAAGTTCACGTTTTGAACCTCTTTAGAAGACTGTCTTCAGAAAATAACTGAGCCTTTCACAATATTTAGATTTCTGTTCCCTAAAAACTTAACCATTTCCTACATACTTATAAGTGCTCTATCAATACAAAATAATATTATTTTTCTAGCAGATGGTTCCTTCTGCTAATTTACACATTCCTCAACTCTTTCTTGCCCCGGTGTATGTCAGTTTCTATTTGAATTTGCCAAACTGAGTGATAGCAGTTGGGTTGTTATTTATTGCATTCAAAACACTTTTAAATGGAGAGAGCCACATAACATTTAGATATTTTCATACACACACACACACACACACACACACACACACACAAGAAAAGTTACATAGCAATAACCAAATGTTATGAGTGATTTTTAATTTGCAAAGCGAGCCTGCTGTGTCTTTCTGAAGGTGGGCATACTGTGTGCTTCATCCAGGTGACACAATGTCCTTTCCTCCTTGAGGCAAAGAGAAATGATTAGAATTATGTGTAACATGTCTAAAGATCCCTGTTTATGTTTGTTACAGATTTCACACTGCTTATATTATGACTTGCATTAAAATACAAATGGTTCTTGTTTAATTATATTTTTTCATTTTCTGTATAGTGTGTATTATATGATAACACATTTTTTTCCAAATGCTACTGACTTTCAGCTGTGAAAACAGCCATGCTGGAGGTAAGTTAATACTATATTAACAAATAAAATAAAAGAATAAAAGAAGAATACATAATTAAACATGTTATGTTTATTCCTGATTTAATTTACTCTGTCTACTTTTTGTTTGTTTATATCTCCTATAACAGTTTCTTAGCCACTCTTTGGGATGATAAGGCTTGCTGTTTTGTTACAGAAGAGCACTAGAAACCCTGAGGATTGATTCATCATAAAACAATGTAAAAGGAAGAAAATGGTGCCTAGATAAGAAACTGCTAAGTTGGCCATGAAAACAGTTGAGACTAAAAGTCAATCTAACACTAGAGGCTTGGAAAACACAGAGAGCTCATGTATCTACTGTATTTCCTCATTTCAATTTCACATTGAAAACTAGCTCATCACACAAACAAAATAAACATTGGAAGAAGGTTAGTAACAGAGGAAACATAATTTTCCTGTCTTCTGACACTAAAGGTAATCTTGCATTTTTATTAAAAAAGATTCAAACCTCATCATGTTAACCCTAGAAAAGCAGGGAAACTATTCATCCTGGCATGTGATACTGACAGTGTTTCCACAGAACTACACCTCTGACACCAAATACAGCAGTTCATCTTGGATAAAGTGCATGAAATATATTTTTTCAGCTTAAGTGTAAAATACACCAACGGACAGAGATTACAAAGGAAATCTAAGTTAAACATTTACCAAAAGATAGGAACAAGGAAATGTCAAAAGCAAACCATAGTTATATGGAAAAAACTAATCTTCAAATCCTAAAGCACTCTCGCTCTGTAGTGATGCAAATCCCTGTCTGTGGACTCTAATGGGAAATAAATTTTTTATAGTACAAGAAAATCCTAAAGGGAACAGACCAAGAATATAATTTTTTAAAAAACAAAAGTTTCTCATTACAGTATATAATACTGTGTTAAAATGTTCAGGTACTAGGGCTGGGGATTTAGCTCAGTGGTTCCGCTGCCTGCCTCAAAATGTTCAGGTACATACGATATGTGATTTGAAGGGTAAATGCATTTCTAAGACAAAAGTAAACTTTAAAATAATAGCTTCTTTAAAAATTCAACAGATAAAATTAAATGACAAAAATATTTTAAAGGTTAAAAGTCATTCAGAGGACATGCCTTTCATACAAATAAACTATGAAGTAAAATTTAGTACTAGAGCCAGAAAATATAGATGCTAAAAAATAGAAAAAGATATCCAGATCACTAATAGATATTAGTCCTCAGTAGACTTTCTTCACTCTGATCCTTGAAGATCTCAATGATCCTTACTTACTGAATATGAATTCTTTCATTAAAAGATGCTTTAAATTTTCCATAAATTTTTAAGTATATTTTGTTCTTGTTTTCAGATGAGAGCTGATCATTTTGCTATGGCTGATACCTACAAGAGTCCTATTTTTATCTTTTTCTTCAAATCAAAATTAGCAGGAATATTAAGGCACAGTCTCCATTCAAGATCTTTCTCACTTTGACATCAACCCTAAGCTTAGAGGTACCTGAAACCACTTTCAGTTTTGATAACTCATTAGATATTTTCACAGGCTCAATGAAAGCTATGATAGTCACATTCATGGTTTGTTACACAGAGACCCTGAAATCAGTTATGGGAAGCAATACGTGAGGCAAGTCTAGGAGGCATCTGAATGCAGTTTTGGTTTCCATACACTTTTGTTGAGGTCTTATTATATTGGCATGATTGATTGGTTGATTGATTGCCCACAGGAGCAGCACAACAAATAGGCCACTGACACTGCTTGACCCAAACCCTCATCCTTGGATCACATGGTCTGTCTGGCATAACCCACTTCCAAACTCAGAGTATTCAGATTGGCCAACCCCATCCCAAGGTCCAGTGTGGTAGGCCCCGCCATACATGAAGATATTCCTATTGGGAATGCCTTAGATTACTTTCCCAAAGCTAAGGGAAAAGGAAAGTTTTCTTTGCAAGATGAGTATCCTAGGCCTCTCTTATAGTCAAACAATATAATGCCTAATATTTTCCAGTGTGTTGTAGTGTAGGAGATTTTTACTTTGATTTCATAATTTAGTTGATGATCAACTGTAGTATTACAGTCTTACTAACAACGCTAATGGTGTACCATATCACGTTGTGGCAGATGTGAGTCAAGAAATGAATGAAAAGTAACTAGTTCTTACTAGAATTCCACTTAGCCACTAACAATTAGTCCATTCTATTGGCATATCACATGGCTGAAATTCCGAGGAGAGAAAGTCTATTTGGTTTTGTATCCTTTCTGTTGAGCTTGTCAAGATACAAAAGCAAGGGTGCTCTTGGCAACATGTGGTTTGCCCTTTCAAGCATTTGGTGTTATTGAGCTGTGACAGTATCATCTCTGACTCTGAGTCTTTTTCAGAGTGTCAATTTAATTCTGGATTTCTCTTCTTGTATGGTCCATTTATTTACTCCTTGATGATTTAACTACTATTCACACTTCTGCCCTTTTATTATTTTATCCATTGAAAGGGATGGTAGACTGCCTCGCTGTGCTAGGCTGAACTTCCAGCAGCAATATTAGCCTAGTTAGTGTACCCTTCTTTGTCTGTTTCCATTTATATGGTGGGTGGGGAGTAACTGAGGTGCAGAGCCATAGGGTTATGTTGCTGTCTCAATGCAAGTGCATTTCTGTCAACCCAAAACTTTCCAGATGTGAAGGGTTAACCCTCTCCATCGAATCCTTGGAGACTCTGACTTAAAGGTTTAGCAGTGTAGTTATATTTTCTTTCTTAAGGATATTTAATATCAATTCAAAACACTAGTTATGAGGGGGCCCTTTTTCCCCAGCAGATCTTTCCCACATGTATTTACAGGTTCTATCTCTCTCATTAGAAGGAAGACCAGCTTTTTAAACATTTCTTTCTGAGAGTGCAGGAAAGACGTGTATCAATATTCAGTCCATATCAGGATTGCTGTATCCCTAATGCCCACAAACTTAATGCGAGCACATCCGGACATCTACTTGCTGGTTCCAGTCATCTCCCACTCTTGGAAGGGAATTCTTCTCATGGGCATGGGGATGTCTTACTATAACGCACACTTAAAGATACCATAGTACTTTCCACTGGGTTGTGCTCTATGTAAGCATCTTTAATAGGCCTATTTACTACTGTCTTTCTAACTGACCATAAGGCCAAACCATTGGCAACCATCTATCAGTCAATAAAATGCAAATACAGGGATGAAATGTATATAATTCAGCTCCTTCATATGGTTTGCTTCTTTCTATCTTCTTTGGTCTGAATGATGATTATCCAATAAGAAGCCATCTATTTACCTTGGAACTTCCATCCACCATCCAAGGAGCTTTCTGTTAGTCAGTCAAGAACTGTTTACATGATACTGCTCAAGTGGGTATAAAGTCTGGCTACCTCAGGTCCAACGTCGGCTCTAGAGCAAAAGCAGCTATCTGCTCATGAATGTCCCTTTGAATTCTCTCAGTAAAGTGTTTGTATAATAAGCCATATTCATTTTGTTATAGAATTTTTATTGCACTGCTTTCTCCAGTAGTGTTTCTCAAATAACACCCAAGACATTATAGCAGGTTCCCAAGTTAGTTCATGTCCTTCCAGCATAGAAGTCATCTCAGTGAAAGGCTGGTAGCAAAATAGTAATTGCCACTTAATTGGAAGTTTCCTGGTCCAAAATGCTGACAGTGTTCAAAAGCCACAATACAACATTTCAAGAAGTATCCCTTTATATTCAAATATTTCAGTTGTTTTGAGTTTTTTTGTTTTTGCAGATAGTTATGGTAGAATTTCTGCTGATCTTTGAGTCAGCTTCTTTTAGCTATAAACATAATGAATATACAGGTTGTATCCTGGAATGCAGCCTCACATCACTGGATATAATCAAATATGCCTCATGGAATTTTAAAAAGTAATTGTGTAGCTTTAAGGACCTATGTGTAGCATTTTTGGTATTCAAAGTATTCAACTAAGTTTTCTTTCTTTAAAAACTTTTCTTAGCATATATTTGAATACAGAGTAATTGGATTCATCTTGGGGAATTGGTACAAATTAATCTTGCATCTCAGTAACTTTTACTCCCCCTGCACTCCTGCCTTCTCTCTCCTTTCCTTCCCTGATCTCCTTCACATCTCCACACATCTACCTGCCGGTTTCCTACCACCTCTCTTCTATTTTGCTCTTTTTTTACATTTGTTTGTCCTGTTAGATAAACCACATGATATTCACCCCTCTGTGTCTGATTTATATCATTTAATATTATGGTATCAGAAGAAATTCATTTTCCTACTGAATAAAACATGGTCACTGAGTGGGTGGTGATTTGAGAATCCTCAAACTTCCATGGGGCTATCAAAGAAGCTTAGGCATTAGCCATTGACTGATAGTATTAAAGTCACGTAGCTTCTCTTTTTCATAAAACAAGGATCTGGAATGTAAAATCTTTTCCAGGTCTGTAATTTTGCAATCCTTTGAGGAAATGTCCTCCTTGCTAAAGATGAACAAAGATTAACAGACTCAATTAAGAGAACTCAAGGGAATGCCATTCACACAATAAATTCTATATCAAGTGTAGTTTCCTTTATAAAGAAAATAGGTTAATTTTTGTATTCATAAATCATGTCTCTACCTATAAAGGTTCTACAGAGAGCAATCAGGTAATTCAGTCTAGAAAAAACACCCAGGCCCGGAGCAATGTAAAGCAAACCCTAAGGAAAAATGGCCAGTTCCATATCATATAGCAAGCAATGATAGATGCTACTGGATATTTGTACCTAATTACTAATGATATTTTGAAAAAATACTGGTTCAGAAAACACTAGAAGTATCACTTGTAACGCTGTGCCATAAGGCTTAAGTAGCTGAGGGGAGAGAGAGATTAATAAATGTATATTTATTTTTTCAATAAACTTACCTTCACTTTGCTTATTAATGCTATAAGATACAGAACATGTTTTATCAAACATGACATGCATCAACTGATTTCTTGCCTTAGAAATGAGGAAATAAAAAATACAAATATTAGCAGTCTTGTCACAAGGCAGTCCAGGAAGCACCAGAAAAAAAAAATCCTGGTCTTCTGATTTCTTCTCCAGGAAAGAGAACTGCTTGGTTGTACAGTTTATCACATGACTATTTCTATGTCCTCAGAGGTGGAATACCAGAATATTTAAAGTTCCCATTTCTGGCCATAATATTCATTTTGACATTAAAGTTAGCTCCGTCATTCATTAATAGTAGTATCTTTGAAAATCTACTCAATGTCTCTAGTCTTTGTTTTTTTCACTTGCCAAAATAAGGCTACATTGGCCACTTTCCCTTTGCTGGAACAAAATACCTGACACCTGCAACTTATAGGAGGAGGGGATTATCTTGGCTCATGGTTTCAGAGGATTCAGTCCAAAGTTGTTGGGTTCGAGGCAGAGACAGCATGGCAAAAGGGCATGGAAGAGGCATGTTGCCCTCCCCATGGCAGCCGGAAAGCAGAGAAGGGTGGAGACGGGGTCAAGAACGCCCCCAGTGACTGCCTCTTTTGACCAAACACATGAGACTTTCAGGTGACATTTTAGCTCCAAACCATAACAAAGGCTGTTAATGGTTCCTAACTTGTTCAGGAGTTGTCTTAACTGAACTGATATAGCCTAGACATTATGAGCCTATCACAAATGCAATTGTTTTATTACTTGAAGTAACAATATTATTTGAAGATTAAATATTGACAAATGCTACACTTGGGCCAAAGCTGTCCATCGGCCATTTATAAATAAGCATCATAGTTCATAGCCCTTGGTTGCAGTCCCAGTCATATTTTTAACTCACCAATTTTTAAATTTTTCACTTAGTTGCCTCAGATAGTACACAAGCTCCAAGTGGGTAATTATGTGTGTGTGTGTGTGTGTGTGTGTGTGTGTGTTCACAGCAATGCACCAATACTGTCTGGTACAGTAACTGAATAAAGTAGATATTTCATAAATCTGTATTCAAATTCAATATTTTACAGTTGAGGAATTAAAGGTGAAGTAGGTCAAGTGAGCTATCAGAGGACCAAAAGCTAATGACATGTAAAGCCACATGTGTAATCCAGAGTAAAGTTGTAATGACCATGTGCTATCATCAGGGCTGAAGTCATGGTGTGTGAATCGTGTAATCACACAAGGCCCCATGCTAAAAGGGGTCTGAACTTGCTCTAAAACTCTAATACTGCTGTCTCAAAATTTCTAATACATTTTTAAAAGATATCCACATATTTGCACTCTGCACTGGGCCACCAAAATTAGGTAGCTGGCCTTGAGCATCGTGCAATCTCATAATTCAGCCTGGAACACAGATCTGAAGATACGGGGCTGAGAAACACCTTGCACAGATAAAGGTAGTGGTGAAGACTCGAGTGAGTCCTCTAAAAGCAGCAAGAAGAAAGGCTTCCTCTTCCTTCCATCAGTCAGCTCTTTCCAAGGACAGAAATGTTTTTTTCTTTGAGAACTGACAGGGGAAAATTGAGCTGAGTGAAAAATTACACCACAAATGAATTGCATTATCAGTTCCAACCTCCAGAGTGAGTTGATAGCAGATTTGCTCTCATCAGACACCTGAGGCCAAGCTCAAAGTTGTAAAATTTAGATAATAAATAACATCACTCTGGACATAAAACTCAGAGAAACCATCAGCAACTGCTATATCCTCTTATGTCTAAGATTTCCTCTTCCGGATGTAAATATGCCCTGGTTTCCTTGTGCCAACTGCAAAGTATCAGCAGGACTGGTTCACCTTAGAGAAGACCCCATGCTTAAGGGTTCTGGGATTCCCTTCCACTGATGAAGCGAACTACACTCAGGCTGTGAAGTTACTCCAGAGATAAATGGAAAGCCTAATTGAAATGTGCGTGTCAATCATTGTAGACACACTGGTGCTATAGTTTGGATCTGAAATGTCTCCCACAGAAGCATGGATTCTTCCTCTTGGTGGAAGCTGTAAGAGGTGGGGCCTGGTAGGAGGTCTCAGGTCACTGTGAGCAGGTCTTGGAGGCATAGAAGGACCCCTCTTTTCCTTTCAGTGTGTCTCCATACCTGAAGGGAGCAGCTTTCCTGCACTTCCTCCCATGATGTGCTGCCTTCCCCAAAGCAGTGGGACTAATCAGTCATAGTCTGAGATCTCCAGAACTCTTTTCTCTATATGCCAATTTTTCTCCAGTATTTATTACAGTGATGGGAAGCTGAAAACCATAAGGGCTTTGAAGGAGTAGCAGAAGTGATGAGTGGCATCAGCCTTCTATTTCTGTTCTTTTGTTGTCATGATTCCTGGAACAGAGGCTCCGGCTGATGCTCCCACCCTAACTACCTCCTTCACATGCTGATGGGTCTTGATATAACCACATTTTCTCCATAAACCCCTAAAAGATAGAAAATATCAGGGCAAAAGAACAGGCTAAGACATGCACTATCTCAGTCATTTGTGCTCCAGTGTAAGCTCGTCAGACTTTTCTGGAATCTAGATTTTGTAGTGATTGCAATTCTATAAAGAGCAGAAGAGGGCAGGACACAGAAGAATCGAGCTCCCAATGCCTCCCCAGCAATTAGGTTAAGTTTTTTCATCAGATCATTCTTTCCTTCATTAAATTTCCTAGAGTTGTCTTGCATTACCAACCCCTTCACAATGGCTTCCTCTTCTCCCTTCATTTTCAGCAGAAGATTGTGGTTCTTCTTTCTGAGGGAAAATATAAGTAAAAGGAAGGTATTCCTGTCACAGACCTACCTCCAACTTCACTCTCCCATTCTAATGGATTCTTCTAGTGTTTCTTCTGTATGGTCAGGTGTTCTCTGGCTGATGCCTCCATATCAACAGTTAAGCATTCCAATCTTTTCAATCTCAAAGACAAATACCCATGCTGACAACATCATCATCAGGCCACAAGATAT
Source organism: Heterocephalus glaber (assembly GCF_000247695.1). The sequence goes on along the minus strand of NW_004624843.1, from coordinate 2,484,879 downwards.
GATCCTATCTTTACCTTTCACAGTTAAGGCTAAAGTGTTATATTTCTACCAACTTTGTCCTTTTCCCCATTCCCTGTTCACTGATCATTTAGTCTATTCAAATCACACACCATCTGGGTTTGTTCCTCCATCAATGCCTCTTCTAAGGTGATCTCCATTTAATTCAATAAAGGGATGTTTTCCATTTTCATTTTACCTGATTTCTGGGCAAGTCTTAGCAGTGACTATCACACTCTACTTCTTGAAATACTATATACCTTTGTCTTTCCTTTACATTTTTCTGGTTTGTACCTCTGTCCTCTTCCAGCTCTATCTCCTCTACACTAGTGTTAAAGATTTTTGTAACACTCAGGGTAGAGCCCTGAGCAAATTCTTTGGTCTTCATTTTCTTATCTAGGCTACTTTAGTACATCCACTTCTATGACTTCACTATCTTTGTGCTAATGGTTATCAAGCATTTTCTTTTTCCAGGAAAAATCTATCATCTATGTTCTGGGTTCACATTAACCCTAATATTGGTACATCCACTGAGAAGTCTCCAGAAACCTAAAAATCAATGTGTCTAAAACTGAATTCATGGTCTTTTATAAAACATTTATCTTCATAATCACTTACCTCGCTCAGTGATGCCACAATCCATTCCATTGCTCTTTTTGGAAATATGAAAGCAATTCTGGACTCTTCCCACATCTTCAACCCCCACTTCTAACCAGTCAATAAAACATGGTGATCCAACTTCAAAATAACCCTCTGAGAGAGCTGCATCCTCTCTCTGTTCACAATCCCCCCCTTTATCTACATCATCATCATCTGCAATAGCTTCCCACTCCTGTCACACATATACAACTTTCCATTTTCAGGCCAACTTTTACTTTGAAGTTAGGCAGATGCTTTCTAAATGCTAACCTCTGACCCTTCTCCACTTGGAACTTCACTGAATTTAGTAGCTTCCCGTTACTTTTAATAGTGCCCAGAAACTCTGATACAGGTTGTAACTCCTTCCATGATACAGCCTCAATTTATGCCATTCTCATTCCCAATGCTGCAGTCTTACAGTGGAACCTTGAACATTTCCTGATTCTCCTTTTATCTTCTTAGAGGATAGCACTCAAATATCACACCCAGTAAGCCCACCTAATACTTCATTTTGAGACCCATATTGGGTATTTTCACAATACTATGGACTTGTCTTCTGATGACTTGCTGCAATTTTAGTAATCAGCATAACATCTACCCTACCCTCACCTACCCTTAGATAGAAGATCAAAGACTCAGAGATCATATTCATCTTTCATTTCTGAGAGTCTTGCACTTAGCCTTATATCCTAAACAGAGTAGAACTTCATAAGTATTTGTTAAATGAATGAATGGACAAATGAAATCTGCAGTTACTTATAAATCTACTTCGGAATTTTGTAATTTAAAACTATAGTTGCCCTCAGGCTATGCTTTGAGCTTTTGGAAAAAGCAGAAGGAGAATTATACATGGATAGGCAAAATGAAATATTTCATTTTATTGTTTCATAAATGTTTTTCATCTCAGAAATAACCATAGTTTTACACTTTTAGGGTACACAGCTGTGCTGAGGGACCTCTCCAAAGACATGACTGTCATCAGTCTTCATGGCTCAGCCTCTGCAATATCAAGTGGTTTGTCTCTAGGGTGAATTGTTTTTATACTCCTTTTATACATGCCATGAAAGTAAATCCCAGGGCCTTACAAGCTCATGATGTACCACATCACATCGTACAGAGGCATTAAGAGGCTGTCTTTTCCGTAATGCTTTCACTTATGATGCACATTAAGGAAGATATATGCAGGGTTTTCACATTCACTTGCTGTTATATTTCTCATCTCTGTTTTTTTCCTCTTTTCTTTTGAGATGGAGTGCAGTAATCATAATGGCACAACCAGACTATACTAACAATAAAAATAGCTTTTCAAAAGAAGTAGAAGTGCTTCACTGTATGAGAACAGATGTTAAAAGTGTGCATAGTTTCACTACATTTTATGATACTATATTTATTCATACCTCTCTTAAAAGATTGCAGTGATACCTCAGTTGACACATGGCTCCAAGCTTGAAATTTCCACTATTTGAACAGCAAAGTTTTAAAAACATCTGCTCAGTGTTGATAACTTTTCCCCCGTAGTGGAACTGAAAATCTGACTTGAAGAAACCTGTACTGGCCAAGAGTGAGGCATGCCCCTCTTTGGTCACACCCTTGACACGAAGTGGTGACCCTTCAGACAAGGCGCTGTTCTCACCCAGACAACATATGATGCTTGTGTAATTTTGGGGCTTTAGAACCAATTATTGGGTTTTCTATTATTTCTTATGGAAAAAATATGTTCATTTCTCTAATGTTTCAGTGTTCAAACACAAATTTGGAATGAATTGAGTTTGGGAACTGTTTCAGTCAGAGTTTACAAGGGACATACAATTTATAGGATTATTTTATGCTATTCACCCAAAAAGGCAAATGCAGAGGAGTGCAAGAGATCTATCTGAACACCAGAGACCTCCAAAGAATCCAGCCAAGGGCCTGGATCTCACAGCAATGTCCCTGCAGAAGTCCAGCTGAAGGCCTAGCATCCAAGGCAACGTCCTCCACAAGGCCAGCCAGTAGCCTAGAGCCCACAGCAGTGTTTTCTGCAAGCCCATATGGAGGATCTGCACCTGGAAGGCCCAAAAACCAGTGGTGGAAGCTAGAAAGACTGCATCAGCAGGGTGAAGGATTTGTGTCACCAGGCTGAGGGACCTACATTGGAGCCGGGAAATGATGCTCACAGCAAAGATCAGAGCTCTCCTGAGGAGAACAGCAGCTATCCCCAGTGACAGGGATACCCTAAGCTCTTCCTCCGGTGAGAACAGCCAAGTTCACATGAAGAAAACGAGCCTTGGCAAGCTCCTCTAAGAAAATCAACAGCAAATGATCTTTCTTCCATTTCTCTTTTTATGCCATTGGCAACAATCCTCAGGTGGATCTTCCACTCCCAGGACCATGATGATTCAATTCAGCTGAGCATTCCAAGTTGACCATTAGTTCACCACAACAACACAGGTATCACTGTAATTATATATAATGTGGAAAATTTGCAGATTTAATTGTATCAACTTGTTTTCAATGGTGCAGTGATAGTGGTAAAGTGGGGATTCTGTAGTATTGCTTCACAATCAAAGGGAAAAGTTAGGATTCTTTTTTCATCCTGAATATAAAATGTCTGTTAGAAATATGAAAGCAATTGTGCATTCTTCCCACTCGTTTAACCTCCATTTCTAACTAGTCAATAAAACATGGTGATCTGACTTCAAAATAACTCTTTGAAACAGCTGCATCCTCTCTCTGTTCACAACCCCCACTTTCATCTACATCACCATCATCTTCAGGTCACCCACTTCAATAGCCTCCCACTCCCATCACACATATACAACTTTCCCTTTTCAGGCCAACATTTACTTCAAAGTTAGGTAGATGCTTTCTAAATGCTAATCTCTGACCCTTCTCTACTTGGACTCTGACTGAATTTAGTAGCCTCCTGTTACATTTAATAGTGCGCAGAAACTCTAATACATTATTGTACCATAAATTAATAACATTATAAGGCTAGAATATCTGTGCCCATTAATATAGATGATAATGGTTGCATCCAGGAAAATGCTAGTAAATATTATTGTTAGACATGAACTCTCAGGTTATCACTAGAGAACAAAACACAGAGATACAGCTTGTTAACATTTGTCCATCTCTCCATATCCTTGCTTGTTTTTCCTTTTATTTAGTGGAATATTCCTGGTTTGTTGTCATTTGGTTCCCAGTTGTACTTGAAGAAATTAAATTATTTATATGTATTGTGCATTTAGAAAAACATCAACATTTTCACATCAGCTGTGTACTTGCTTACAAAACCTAAAAGATAATATCAGAAATGCATTCCTATATGAACTACAACGAACATACCAATAGCATGCTACAAAAAATATTTTTCAATTATCACACTTAAATAATAAGAAAATAAGATATCAATAAAATATCAAATGTGTAATGTGTACTTAGAATAGATGTTAACATTTTCACACCAGCTGTGTACTTGCTTAGAGAACCTAAAAGATAACATCAGAAATAAAAACCTAAGTGAACTACAAAGAGAATACCAATAGCACTCTCTAACAAAAATAACCTTTGCTTCAATTGTCATACCCAAGGCTGTCTTCACACATGAAAATTGCATGTTCCCTACACAAGTATCACTTACACTGATAGCACGTATGGTTTTTTTCCTGTCATTTCTTGTAGGGCACAGTTGACATCATTTTTATCTTTCTGTTGCCATACTAGGTCTTTGGGATGCTGCATCTGTCTGTTTACCTGTCAGCTCACCAATGTGCTTCACGTTTTGTGTGTGTGTGTAGTTCCATGGACAGAAACATTTTGTTTTTCCTCTGCCATAAATAATCTCTCGTGAGTCCCAGTCTCAATCCTCTAAGAAAATTTCTCCATGGAATTTTGCACTTATTATTTTCTTTGTAAATTATCAAACTATTTATGCAACACATGTTTAAGATTGAGTAAAACAAGGCCAGGGATTTAGCTCAGTGGTTCTGCCACCTGCCTCACAAGCAGAAAGTCCCGAGTACAATCCCTGGTACCAAAAAAAGAAGATTGAGTAAAACAACCATTGGCCAATACTTTCTGTTTCAAGTGACATCATAGTTGCTGCATAACTCATAAAAAACATATACTTTGCCTTTGGTTTTGTTGTAGAAAGTTTCCATCTCAAGCTTCCATTCTGTTGAGGTTTCCCTATCAATATTTCCATCATGGTGCAATGTTGACATCAGCAGTACCAGTTTGTGTTTTTTGCCATATGTGAGACAATGCGAATCTTTCTGAAATCCAAAGATTGTACTATACAGTTGCAACATTTCATTTGGAATTTCTGCTTGGGTCCTGCATACAGTTCCCACACTGATCAACTTGTGCTCTGTTAGCAAATGTAACATAAATTGGAAACCGGTAAATCAATTGTCCAATGTCACATTATAAGTAGTTTGGGAGATGGGAGCAACAAGTCTGTTTACAATATCAATTAATTTATTACTATATGAATAAGGACCTGGTGGCGGAGTCTCAGGATAAATTTCTAAATTGAAAGCATAATAAGACTTTACATTTACAAGGCCATAAATTTTTATGCCATATTTTGACCCATCCCTTTTCCATAAGTCTTTTACACTCCTATAATTGCCATGAGAAATCCCTTCTAAGTATAGCAGACCTATGAATGCTTTCAGTTCACCTAGTGAGGTGTCATAATAAAAACACTTTTGAATATGTCTATTGGTGCATACAGAATATTTTATTTGTGTTTCAGCCTTTGTGTATGTCACAACATCTTGTAGAATTTTGTCTGTTACAATTTCCAACATTGAACTGCAGTGCTGACATTCTATCCAATAAGTTTCACTCCTGCCAAGATCTTCTTTATATTTTTAAACCTAGTTCTAACATTGGATTACTCCATTTGGTTGTGCGACCATTTTGCAACATTTCAGCTGGTCAAACATGCATTCATATTGGTGTTTTCTTCATCACTGAATCAAGGAGGTCTTCATTGCTTGTGTTTGTATCAGTAGATTCTTGCTCCATTTTACTATCGTAGGAACTTTGGCTCACATGGCTAACATCAAAATCATCGTCATCATCATTACCATCATCATCACCATCATCATTATCTTCATCATCATCATCATCATCATCATCATCATCCACCCACACCACTTTTCTGTTATGAAACCATGATTTTACCATAATGGATAATCTTCATCATCCATGCATGACTAATCTGTTGATTCACTTTTGACCACCTCCAAATCTTGCAAATCTGTTTTTTCATTGCCATTATATTGAATTGGGCTACTTCTGCCAGAAAAATCAAAAGAAAACTTTTAAAAAACAAAACCTAGAATGTTTTGGGTGTATTATACCCTCTGTGATGCTCAAGTAAACATACACATGACCTGTTAGACAGAGAGGATCATGAAACTTCTGGTGTGACACTTTTGCACAGGTGCACACACCTTGCCATTTGCCATACCAAATGGGTAAACACAAGGATTGCTTCCTGTATCCCTCAGAGAAAGGTACTGAGATGCACTGACAACTATTATTAAACGAAAGTAAAAATTCACAGTTGAAAAGTAAGGATGTGTTTGTGGAACTCAGTGTTATGCTCATATTTCATCATATTGATCTAACCTAAAAATGTCTTACTGGGAAGGACTTTTTTCTTATTTCATTGGTGGTAAAATTCTTCTGAAATATAGAATACATACCTGTTACTCTCTTGCAGTAAACAGTTTAATAAAAGGAAATGAAATGTCTCTAAAAAGTTTAATAATCTGCATATATGGGTTCTAATTCACTGGTAGAGATTAAATCACATCCTCAGGGAACTCTTTGTACAGTGTTTTATATGGATTATTTCAATCACTTACTACTTTATAGAGCAAAGAAAACCTAAAATTATAGAGGAGATAATTTTATCACCATGAAATTGATGAGAATGATAAAACCACAGGTGTTAAAAATGCACTCATAATTTTTTCTTTCACGGGACTATTTTCATAATAGTAAGGCAGCAGTTACATTTCAACAGGATTCAAAAGATTTGAGAAATAAATGTATGATACAAAATGAGAACCTCTGAACTCTAGTCAACAAAAATATAATGTAAGCAAAAAATCAATGCTATGGAAGCACAAATTATTATGTTAAATATGGGCACTTGCTTCTAATCTTTCTTCTGTCTTCTATTAAGTAAAACTTCAGTAAATATAGCAGAAATGCAAATTAAGTGAGTTTGGGTCCTTTCACCCCATTTCTTTGAACATGGATTTGGGAGGGAAACTCACTTTGCTAGATACCTCTCCTCTCTTTATAAAATGAGGACATAATATATTCTTGGTGAAGATTATTAGGAACAGTTTATATAAAATATTAAATATTAGACCTAGTTCATTGTAAACAATGAAAAATGTTAGCACTGCTCATCACTGATGTTATCATTTCTTTACACAGTGGAAAAGGAGCAAAAGTAGTAGAGTTAGAACTAGACATACTTAGGTTGGAATCCTTCTGTGTCTTTTATTTTCTTTGTGGTCTCACAAACATTAGTTAATTTCTATGAGTCTCCATTACCTCAATTGCTGATGGGCTAATGACTCCCTCACCATCATACTGGGTGAGGTTTCAGTACCAGGAGTCATGATCTGTGCTAGTGATGGTCTGGATCCCTGGAAAACTCAGTTGCATCCTCAGAGACAGTGTGAAGAAAAGCAGCACCAGCTCCTCATCCTATCATCCAGTTAGGGAGCTTCTACATTTTGTCAGCAGTAAGCACAAAAAGCAATGAGAGAGGAGCAGATGGTCCAAACACTAACAACTCTCCCTGACTTACAAAAGCTACCCACAAAAGACCTCCAGCATCACTCAAGCCACAGTTTGAAATGGTAAAAGCCGTGAGGATACAAGAAGTTTCTTTGGATTCCTAAATGCTTTTCTTGTCTATACAGGTCTCAACCACGTCAGTGGGAAAGACCATGTTTGTGTACAATGCCCAGGATACTGATGGAATCCTCTCTGATGTCCAGCCACAGACTTCTAGGAATTCTCCCTGTCACTATCTTCTGTAAAACCTTCACAAGTACACAGAAATCTCTTCATCTCACCCAGTGTCACAATAAACAGGTCACATGACTCTGCTCTTTGTCATGTATGAAATCCCAATCACATTATCTGACTGTGTCTTTCTTTGCTTACACAATTACTGTTGTCCTAATTAACTTTTTAGTATACTCCATTCCCACCTAAAAGGCACAACATCCAAAATACTCTCCTTAATCAAGAATACAACAAGACATCTTTTAAAAGGCACATTTCTTACATGTGACTAGACATAATATTTCAAATAATTTTAATACAGCAAATTTCTTATCGGTATAATCCCTAAAGATGATTTAATGAAAGGAAATGAGTAATCAAGAGCAATTGTACTATCACATATAGTGGTATCCATGAGCAAGAAATAAATTATCAAAATAAATGTAAAGGATCATTTCTGTAACTATGCAGAAACTAATCCAGAAACTCCCCTGTAAATTCATCCCACAAATAAGATTGGTTACATGCACATGCAAAATTATAAGAACAAAATTCATTGAAATTTTGTTGGTAAGAGTAAACTACTCAAATATTTCTGAAGATCTATATATATATATATATCATTAGATTGAATATTAAATATTATATAAAATATGTTTATACTGACGCATGAAGAGATTAATTTAAACATTTTTAACAAAGAAAAGAAGGTGTCAGTCATTGCAGATAAAGTAAAGACTTGGTTAAAGGCATTTACTTTGCTTAAAAAGAAACCCTAAAAAGTAGCAAAATGGTTGAGCAATCAAGGCCAGAGTACGTTTTGTTTCACTGTTTCAGTTAATTCTAAAGTTTTCCTCTGTGGAAAGGTTTATTTCATGAAGAAAATCTCATTACCCATCATGAATGAGACCAGTATTCTTGTCAAAAGAAGTTCCCCAAATAGCAGCACCACTTGTCCGAAAAGAAACTTTGAGTAGTGAGTGGTTATTATATTTCCTTACAAATACATCAAAGGAAATATTTAACCAAAGAAATATTCCTCAATAAACTTCCTGCTACCCTTACAATGTTCTATCTTTTCTTTAAGAAAAAACTTGTATCAATTAGCAATTTATAACTTTAGCAATTTATTCATGGCCTATGAAATAATTACACTGCAATCTTTGGAAGAAAGAAAATTACGTGAAACAGTAAGAAAATGTCCATCAAGAATGAAAACCAATTTTGATATAATTATCAAGATGGCTCAATCTGAGGTTATTTGCTTGGACTACTGCCAACAGAATTCTTTAGTACTAAGAAATAAACTTGGTAAAACTGCAATAAATTAGAAGTGCTTAGGAAGTGCTCCTTTAATTAAAATTATGCCATAAAATTGAAATGTGTCTTCAGAGAGTTTTGCACTTTATTGATTCTACTAGGAAGATGTGAAAAACAAAAAAAGTTTTTATATAAGGCAGAATGACAAGTGGTTGGGAGTTGTGGCCTCAGGCATTCAAATCTCAGTATGGCTACTTCTTTCTATAGGACTTTGGACACTTTCTTAAATGTTCTGAACTCATTTCTCCATCTGCCATACTCAGATAATGACAGTAGATGCCTTGCAGAGAGGGGGTTAGACTCTAGTAATTAACTTATCTAATGTTACTTATAATCGAGCCTAGAAGCCAGTGTTTTGTAAGCATTATTAAGAGACTGGTATTGTTACTCCTATACACCAATAATACATCTACTGAATTGTCATGTGTGTATCACTCTAACATGCAGGCATCCCAGGTTAAACATCATCAATTTATCATCAGAGACCTGTGTTTTATTCTGACTCTATGACTTAAAAGGAATGTCACCGTGGGCATATCACTTTGCCTTTCCTGAGGTGACTAAGTCTGAATCTTTGACTAAAAAGTGAGATTAAGTCACCCAATAGTTTTGCAAACTGAATGCAATTTTATTACAAAGTAAATGTTTATGTTGAAATATTGTGTGTATGTAAAATGTAGCGATTACAAGAGAAAGTGTAGCAATCAAAATGAAAGTATGTAAATATAGGGGAAAAGGAAAGCACAGAAAATCTTAACAGAAAAATGACATTTTATGTCATAAAGCTAGCATTTAGTTCTGTTTTGAAAATATCTCAAAACTTTGCATATGCTTTATATGTTTTGAACAGCTGCTTAAATGATATCATGGCATACATAATCTTTCGAAAACTTTTACACTTTGCATGACATTTTTTGAGATTTATTCAATCTGATATTTGCAAGACTACTTCACTCATTTCAAATTGCAAATAAAATTCCATTATATTAAAAAACTCACTTTGTTCTTCACATGGGTAAGGGACAGATTTTATTTTGCTATCTTCAGTTGTACTGCAATGAATATGTTCATATAAGTTTCTTAAGCATTTCTGTAAGAATTTGTCATGAACAATTTCTTAGGAATGGAATTGTTGATTTCCAGGATATTATGCATCTACATACTTCTGTGAAATTTTGCCAAATTGGTCTCTGAAGTAGTCATCTATCTTATTGAGAATAGAAAGCAGAAATTATAAAGCTCTATTTTCCCTTGTATGTTTGTCCTGAAGTAGAAGGTCAGTGCTAGGGCATAGAGCAGTACATTCTACTCAGCCTCTTACTGTTCACTTGAATTTTGGCAAAATTCTCCTTTAGATTTATCTTTCTGAAAACAGCTTTGCTGGCATAAACTCAAGCCCAGTGTTCGGCTTCCACAACTTTTGAAACTCTTACTGTATTGGCATTTAAATAAAAAGGAATTAACAATACTAGTTATAAATTCCCTGAACTCATGGCTTACGATTTTAAGCTGGCATTTCTCAAACTTTCTGATATATCTGTCTGTCTCTCTCTCTCTCTCTCTCGATATATATATATATATATATATTTATATAGGGTTTTTTTACTAAAGAACTTAGTTTTTATTTATACAGGTTCTTTCTATAACTCTATAGCTGTTTTGACATTATAAATTAAAACAAAACTTTAAAATATTTCTTTATCAATTCATTCTTAAACAGAACTAATAAACTTTATTTGCTAACAGGAGTAACATACTTTGGTAAAAAAAATTTTAAACAAAAATTTAAGAAGGAAGGGCATAATTTTCATTTCTGCATTTGGATTTAATGTCTTTCTTAACAGAAGAGAGTTTATTTCCCATATCTGCTTCTGAATGCTATTAACTGTGCTGCTTTCAATGTTGAAATAGATGGAAGCAAAATCCAGCTTCACCAAGATGTATAGCCGGGAAAGATGTCAGAATTTTAGTGATCTTTAATGGTAACTACAGATCTTCTCTTTGATTCTATATTAAAACTCAACAATTGGTTATTTTTTAAAGTTTGTTTTAAGATGGACTTTGAAACTTTATCATAAATTACAGTACAGTCTGTTACAACAAAACCTATTGTTCCTCTTGTGTTGAGAAGAGATCTTTACCCCACTCATGATTTTGTAGCATGATTATACAGGAATGAGCTAGTATAGCTAACTGAAGTTTCTATGTCTAGAAAGGCCTATTGCAGGTAGGCCTTCCTGGCATATGTAAAGTTGGCTTTTGGGATGTTCCTTTTACAGACAAAACTTCTATCCTCACCCTGGTAGATAAACACCTTGTTTTCTTCCAGGAGTCTGGAATTTCAGTGGTGGAAGGTGATCATTGTGCCTACCTGACCCAGCTCCAACCAATAAAAGCCCTGGAACATAATTTTCAACTACTTATCCCTGGTCAGAAATACCACCCATGTTTTGCTGCATTTTGCTGGTGGAGAAAGAAGTGCATTTTGTATGATCACTCCTGGAAGGAAAAGAACTTCTCCAGCCTGGACTTGGATTTTTTCAGACTCCACGTGATGTCTTTGTGTGATATGTGTGAGTGTATTTTTCATTTGATGATTGTTGTAATAAACTACAGCCTGCTTCTGAGTCCTATGAGTCTCAAAAAGTGATGCCTTGGTCATTTGGACATATTGTTTTAGTGAGATATTCGGATTTTCCAAAAGTCTGTGTATTTTATCATATGATATAAAATGTCATCATTGTGCACAAATCTATCATCTTTAAGCCATCAGATTCACTATAGACAAGAAACATTTTAGAAGGTTTACTTGAAAATTCAGATCTTCTTTTGGCAACAATTGCTATTAGTTTTTTCTTTCTTCACAGTTTCCTTTGGTTCATTTTCTAGACAATGTCTGATGACTATCCTGTGAATAACTTGTCTCTCAGTTATTTTCCAAGGAAAAATCATGTTCTGTGACAGAGGAGTTAGTCATGACTGCAACTCAGCCAATCACAATGACTCTTCCTTGAAATAGCCATCGAGTTGGGGATCGTGGCACACTCCTGTCTCCCAGCTACTCAGGATGCTGAGGCAGGACCATCCCTTGAGCCAGGAGTTCAAGGCCAGCCTGGGTGACATAATAAAACCTCAGCCTCAACAACAAACAAATAAACAAAACAAAACCACAATATAAAACAAGTAAACCTAACTATCATACTTGGCTTTGTAACAGGATGCTTTAGTCTTCCATCTCATTTCATTCTCAGAGTATTAAAATGATGTATATGTAAGATTTTCTAAGGTTTGATATGTACTAACGTTAACATCTTCATGGTTTCATCAAGGTCATTCCTAAGTTTAAATTGCCATTTTTAAAAAGTGCCTGGTGGTTGGTAGTGAAGTACTGAAAATAGGCTGATAATTATAACTTCCAGAAAATTTCTGTTGTATTTTTAAAATGCAAACAAATATGAAAGAAAAGCATTAATGATCTATTTAGAACATGCTGATGTTTTTTTACAGGAGACTGGACATAGAGATTACCTACATACAGTGTATAGCATTTCCCTAGGAAAAAAAATCTCAGTGAGAGCTGTCTGTTCTTCTTCTTCTCAGATGCACAGTCAGCTCTTTTATTTCTCTGTCTTCCAGTAATTTACTTTTACTTTATAAGATCTTGATCCTCATTTTCCCTCTCTTGTTTACAGAGATTAATGGAGCTCTAGTCCTCTCTCTTGTCATCAAGTTCGCATCCCTGCCCACCATTTATTACTAGAGATACACCAAAAGCCATTACCTGAAGGAAAACATTTTGTGAGTTCTAATAAATAAAACATTGGCCAATCAAAAACAGCATGGGATTGATTATAGGTAACATGGATTTGTCACATATGTACATTCCATGTAAGGGAATTCATTAAGTGCACCACAGGAAGTGACTCCAATGAGGTTCTTTTGATGAGGGACAGAAGCCATAAGTGGAAACACTAACCTTCTGCATGGCCCACCAGGCCTCTGAAATCTGTTAGTGTTTCTTGGTGATTGACAGCCCAGGAAAATCTGATCAGCCTCTTCTTACTGTAGGTTTTATACAAACAGATTTTCTACAATTCAAAGCAAATAGGCATTATTTTATTTTGTCTTCTATCTTGTACTGCTCTTCTTCTCATTATACAGCGAAGAACTGGAAACACCCATGGTGACAGTTATTGCTTCTCATCATATTTCCTCTTCGTAGAGATGAGGTGCATTTTTAAGTTAAATCACATGAGATCAAATGTTCTAAAATTTCACTGAAGATGCATTCAGACAAAAGAGAAAACCATTTTAAACTTTGGTAGAAGTAATAATAGTACTATTGAGTTTAGTCTTTCATTTGATATTTTTATTCACTTGCTTCCTGAATTAATTTTTTTACACATACCTAGGAATTTTTTCTTTGTTAAGCTATAGATCTAGGGCTATAGCTCAGTAGTACAGTGCTTGCCTAGCATGTGAAAGACACTGGCGGGAATCCTCAGCACTGCAATACACAAAACAAAAGAAAACAGAATGACATAGAAAAAAGAAAAAAATTAGCTGCATGGTCTACACATATAAAAGCTGATTCCTCAAACCAAGCCAAAGATTTAAATAGAAGTATTTGACCAAGTGCTATTTACTGAAGAGCATCTTAGGCAAATCTATTATAAGGAAGACGAATATTGTACGATGCATTATATTGTTGCTCTGATTATTGGAATTATGACAATTTCAGAATGTGTACAATATGATCTAATGATTTTATGTACATGTGGTCCTTTTTATAAAATAAGTAATTAATCTCTTACAGACATAACATGTTCTGAAACTTTTTATGACAAAATCACATTTGATTTGTATATTTCATTCTATAGTGTCTTTTATTAAAGGACCTTAATCATCCATAAATGTATTACATTTCTGTAGCTAGAAAATATATAATGAGTGTAAAGAATGCATAAAATAAAGACAATTACAAATTATTAAAAATCCTTGAAGAACACATGCAATTAAATCAAATAAAACTTGAATCAAAGTGACATAAATAAACAAAATACTGTGTAGTAATATTAAAAAATTCCTTCTTCCCTAAGTGAAGAAATTTATTTTTTTTCTATTGCAATACAGCCTACTGGTTCTTGATTGATATTAAAATGATCAAAATCAACCACCCGAGTTGCAAAAGAAAACCAAAACTTATCTTCCTGTGTTACTGGATCCTGCATAACTAACAGGTAAGTGTACAGACTGATTCTGTGAACAAGGTAAAGAATTTACTGGGAAATTCTATGGAGAGCATCAAACTCATTCATTTATCTGGTTTTTTGCAAAACCTAGGCAGAACTTCCTTCAAAGGAAACCTATGTTCAATGTCATTCTTAATAGAGTAGATCAATACATTCAGAACAAGTTTTACAACAGATCAACTTTATTACAAATATTTATTTTTAGTGAACACTGATTTTTATTTCAAGGGACAGTCACTATTAATATAGATGAACAAAAAACAAAGGAACTCTTATTAAGCAGACTCCATGCCTGAGTGCATCCATCAGTCAGGATCCCAGCAAGAAACAAATGACCTATTCAAGCAGGATGATTAAGGACAGCTGGCATAGGAAACTGTTTATAAAGGGGATCCATGGGTAAGAGATGCAATAAAGAAAGGTGCAGCAATGAGTGGTGAAGAGATGCTGTTATCACATCCCACCTGGAATGAGTAAGAAGGGGAAGCAGGGGCTGGTTGCTTTTGCAGGAGAAAACTGCATGGCAGATGCCATGTCCTTCTTTAGAGAAACACAACCAACTCCCATCAGGAAGAGAGTCTGAAAAGCAGTACCCTAACTTCTTTCTCCTCTCATCCTAAAAACTTCTATAGATGTCTCCAGTTGACTAAATATAAGAAAGTAAGAGCCAAGTGTAGTGGGCATGCTTGTAACCCCAGCACACTAAGAGGCTAAGGCAGGAGGACTGTAAGTTCAAGCCCAACCTCGATAACAGCCATTTGGCAAGACCCTGTCTCACAATAAAAATATTTAAAGAGGCTTGGGATGTAGATCAATGTGAAGGTCCTAGGTTTATTCCCCAGCAACAACAATAGAACCCAAAAGGTGGCACAGTGGCACAGTTATGTAGGACGTCAGAAATATGCATTACATAAATTTTGTATATATTAAAATATTTTTGTTCCTAAAAATTCTCATTCGTCTGTTGCTTTGTCAATGACTTTGTGAGGTTATGCTGTATATACAAGCAGTGAAGGCTCATTTTTCCTCTAGAAAGGTTAACTATCAAATATACTTTTTATCTAGAAAACATTAAGACAGATGAAATAAATACTCCTAACCCAAGCCACTTAAAATCAGTCCAACTTACTGGCTGGCTTAAGTACGCACAAAAACACAGAAGAAAATATTATCACCAGAGAATAGGAGGCAAAATTCAAATGGCTTTCATTTCTAAGATCATTATAACTGAAACTAGATCTTTTTATCATCTTAATTTACTCAAAATTTATCATAATTTGGTTGGATAAGGATTGATTATTGGTTTTACCAATTTATTTGACCTCGAGAGACATATTCAGTAATATTAAACATAAATGTAGCCCAGATCTGGCTAAGGCTAGTTATATCAAATTCATTTATGAGCTATGCCAAAGTGTACTTATCTTCTGAGCTTCAGCATATTCAGGATGACATTCATCTTAATTTTTCCAGAGGGTGACATAAAATTAACAATATTGTGTACAATCCTTTATAAAAGAAAAACATAAAATTATTTCACTGTGTGACTGAAAAAAGGAAAGAGAAAATGACTGATTTGATTTAAGTTTATGTATGTCACTTAAATATATCCCTAAGGTGTCATTTATATTTAAAGACCTATTTAATACTTTTTTTAAAAATTAGAAATGTGAATTGGACCTACCATTCAGGAGAATAATTTGGTAATATTTATAAAGTGCTATAAAATAGACATAAACATTGGCCCACTATCTTATCTTCTTGGAATCTATCTTAAGAAAATAATTAGTCTTTCAGACCCAGGTTTACCTACAGAGTGGTTTGTGAAGGTAAGAAATGGATGAGAAGAAGTTATCAATGAAACAATGGTGGAGAAGACCAGGCATGTAGCTCAGTGGTAGAATACGTGCCTACATGCTCAAAGCCCTATGTTCAACCCTAGCACTGCAAATAAATAAATAATGTGAGAGAATTTTCCAGGGTTGAAAGTAAACTCAACTCATTAAAATTAACAGAATGCTGAACAAGATGAATGACGAATACAGCATTTAAACACATGATTAATTTTGACATTTTCATGGGTGAGAATACATGGATATTTCTTTTTTCCAAAGAATAAACACTGTTACCTGGCAAAGAATAAGCGGAAAACTAGCTTTACATTTCTCATTAGAAAACACCAAGTGCGCCCCCCAGTGCCAAGAAGGAGCCTTCTAGGCCACTATACCATCCCCCCCAGCAACAAGGAGCAGAGCAGGCCCCAGCACTGAGGAAGAGCCTTCTGGGGCACTGTACCACCATCCCCAGTGCCGAGAACCAGAGCTGATCCCAGCACCAAGGAGGTGAGCTGTGCGGATACCATCAAAAAAACCCCAACCCCCCACCTTGAAATGAGAAGACACCTAAACAAGTCTCAAAACCAGACTTCCAGATGACCTAAAGCAACCCCAAAGGGAAATGAGAAGGAACAATCTGATACTTAACCACCTGGACTCCCTGAACTGGCAACAAAAGAGCATCTGGAAAAAAAAATCAGAAATAATTTCTCAGATAATAGCAGAGATTGTGTCCATAGTGCAAGAAATGATTAATAAATCTAGAGAGGTCACAGTTAAAAAAATAGAGGAGCTGAGGAACATGATGGAATCTCAACATAGAAAACAAATGGAATCCATAAAACAGATGCAAACAGATTTCCAAGAGCTTAAAAATTCCATTGAAAATCTATGCAGCAGAATGAACCAATGTGAGGACACAATTTCACATATAGAAGATAAGACTGCAATTACTGACAAGGAAAAGAAAAATTGCTTTAAAATTGTAAGGGACCACAAGAAATCAATCCAGCAGCTGCTAGATGATACAAAGAAGAATAACATAAGACTGATCAGAGTCAAGGAAGGAACAGGAGAGAGTGCAGACAACATAAAAAAGACTGTTCAGAGAAGTGATGGCAGAAAACTTCCCAAGGAGGGAAAAAGAACTTGACATACAGGTAAGTGAGGCATATAGGACTCCAACTAGCCTTGATCAAAAAAAATCTACACATAGGCATATATATGTAATAGTTAAGACTCCAGAAACCCAACAGAAGAAAACAATTCTACAAGCAGTTAGAGAAAAGAAACAAATCACATACAAAGGAAAGCCCATCAGAATCACAGCAGACTTCTCAATGCAAACCCTCCAGACAAGAAGAACTTGGAGTGATGTATTTCAAGCCCTAAAGGAAAACAGTCTCCAACCCAGACTGATGTACCTTGCAAAACTATCTTTCAAAATTGATGGAGAAATAAGATACTTTCATGACAAAGAGCACCTTAGGAACTTCAGAAATACCAAAACAGCACTCCATAAAATTTTAGACAATATCCTAGGAAAAGACAAAGAGGATCACATCCCCAGGAAGCCCAGCAAATGAATGCATTGGGCAAGGCAAAAAATTAAATGCAAAGGACAAAAATCCAACAAAAGGAAAAGTCATGACAATAATAAGTCAATACATATCAGTTATAAACATCAATGTTAATGGTCTCAATTCATCAATCAAAAGATATAGACTGGCAGAATGGGTCAAGAAACAAGATCCAACAATATGCTGCATGCAAGAAACATATTTAATTTAAAAAGAAACTCATAGACTGAAAGTAAAGAGTGGAAAACAATACTTCATGTGACAGGAACCCAAAAACAAGCAGGAGTAGCTATCCTATTTGCAGATCAAGTGTATTTCAAACCAATACTGATTAAGAGAGAAAAAGAAGGATGTTACATCCTTTTAAAGTGAACAATCCAAGAGGAAGAGATGACCATCATAAATACATATGCACCAAACATTGGTGCACCCAACTATATAAAACAAATACTAATGGACATGACAAATCAAATGAGTACAAATACAGTAGTAGTAGGGGTCCTCAATATCCCAATGTCACAAATAGATAGATCAACTAGACAAAAACTAAGCAATGAAATACTAGAATTCAATCAAACTCTTGAACAAATGAACTTAACATGTTTATAGAGTGTTTCACCCCACAAAATCACAATACACATTCTTTTCAGGTTCACATGGGTCATTCTCCAAAACAGACCACATACTCTGTCATAGAACATGTGTAAGTAAGTACAAAGGAATTGAAGTTATCACCTGTATATTATCAGAAAATAGTGTGATGAAATTGGAGATCAATAGCAAAAGAAACTGCAAGAATTTCATAAACACATGGAAACTGAACAGCATACTTTTGAACAACCAATGGGTCACAGAATAAATTAAAGAAGAAATGAGACAGTTCCTACAGTTAAAAGACCCAATACAACATATCTGAATCTATGGGACACAATGAAAGCAGTCTCACTAGAGAAATTCATAGCAGTGAATACTCACATGAGGAAAACAGGAGGAGCTCAATTATGCAACCTGGTGCTGAATCTCAAGCTTCTAGAAAAAAGAAGAGCAGGACAAACCCAAAGCTCATACAAGGGAAGAAATTATAAAGATCAGAGCAGAAATCAATGCAATGGAGACTAAGAGAATGATACAAAAAATTCAATGAAGCCAAGAGTTGGTTCTTTGAAAGAATAAACCAAATTGAGAAACCCTTAACCAACATTATTAAAAAAGGGAAAGAAAAGACCCAAATCCATGCAACTAGGAATGAAAAGGATGAAATTACAACGGACCCAGCAGGAATTGAGAGGATCATCAATACCTACTTTGAGAACATATATGCCAATAAGATGGAAAACACAGAAGAAATGGACAGATTCCTAGATATGTAAGAATTATCAAAGTTGAATGAAGAAGACCTAAAAATTCTAAACAACCCAATTTCAATCAATGAAATTGAAAATGTAATCAAAAATTTACCAACTAAGAAAAACCCAGGTCCTGATGGCTTCAGGGCCAAATTCTACAAGACATTTAGAGAGGAACTGCTGCCACTACTGTTTAAACTCTTCAATGAAATTGAAAGGGAAGCAATACTCCCAAACTCATTCCTGGAAGCAAGCATCACCTTGATCCCAAAAGCAGAGAAAGACTCAACCGAAAAAGAGAACTATAGGCCAATCTCACTAATGAGCATAGATGCAAAAATCCTTGCAAATAGAATGGATACTGGCAAATAGAATGCAGAAGATCATCAAGAAGATCATATACCCTGACCAATGGGATTCATCCTAGGGATGCAGGGATGGTTAACATATGCAAATCAATAAATGCAATACACTATATCAATAGAACCAAAGACAAAAAACATATGATCATCACAATAGATGCAGAAAAATCATTCGACAAAATCCAACATGCATTTATGATAAAAACCCTACAAATTTGGAATTGATGGTCCCCACCTCAATCTGATAAAATCCATCTATGAAAAACCAACAGCCAATATCATACTAAATGGTCAAAAATTGAAATCTTCACACTAAAATCAGGAACAAGACAAGGCTGTCCACTATCACCACTCCTGTTCAATATAGTTTTGGAAACATTAGCCTCAGCAATTAGACAAGAGAGAGAAATAAAAGGAATAAAGATAGGTAATGAAAAAGTTAAATTGTCATTATTTGCAGATTATATGATACTCTACATAGAAGACCCCAAGAACTCCACCAAAAGTCTTCTAGGCTTAATAACTAAATTCAGTAAAGTAGCTGGATATAAGGTCAACACACAAAAATCAGTTGCTTTCCTCTACACCAACAACAGATTCACTGAGAGAGAAATAGGGCAAATAATTCCTTTCACAATAGCATCTAAAAAAATGAAATACCTAGGAATCAACCTAACAAGAAATCAAAGAACTCTTCTCTGAAAACTATAGCATTCTGAAATGGGAGATTGAAGACGATATCATAAAATGGAATGACATCCCTTGCTCTTGGATAGGAAGAATCAACATAGTAAAAATGACCATACTTCCAAAAATGCTATATAGATTCAATGCAATCCCAATTGAAATGCTTGCAGCATACTTCACGGACTTTGAGAAAACAATTCAAAAATTCATTTGAAACAAGAGGAGACCTAGAATAGCAAAAGCACTTCTAGGTAACAGAGATGGCAGGGGGCATCACAACCCCCAACTTGAAACTATACTACAAAACTACTGTGATAAAAACAGCATGGTACTGGTGAAGAAACAGACCCAAGGACCTGTGGAACAGATTAGAAGATGCAGAAACAACTCCAGATACACTCAGCCACCTCATCTTCAACAAAGGAGCCAAACACCCTCACTTGAGGAAGGATAGCCTCTTTAATAAATAGTGCTGGAAAAATTGGGTTTCAACTTGCCAAAGATTAAAACTAGACCTATATCTCTCACCATGCACTAA
>NW_004624843.1:2437963-2463284 GCF_000247695.1 Heterocephalus glaber | reverse complement strand
AGAAGGGAATGGAATTAATATGAGAAAATGAAAAAATGGAAACAAAATGTTTGTAAATAGGGAGGGATGGAGGGGTTGAAGGGAGGGCAGGGGAATGGGGTAAAAATAAGAACCAAAAGAGTTTATGTAAAGGTGCAAATTTCTAATGATGAATGTCATTATATTGTATACCTAAAATGTGCCAATGATTAAAATGAATAATTGATAATGTGAAATAGGAAGAAAAGGTCCAAAGGGGTCAGAGAAGTGGGAGGGGTAGGGGAAAGGAAAGAAGGCAAAGAAAAAATTATGAGAAATGGAAAAAATGAAAACCAATGCTCTGTAAATAGGGAAGGGAGTGCAGGAAATGGGGAAAAAAGAAGAACCAAGATACATCATGTAAAGGTACAGGTTCCCAATGAGAAATGTAAATGTATTGTATACTTAAAATGTACCAAGAAAAGAATTTAAGAAAAAAAAAGAACCAGGAGAGATTATGTAAAGGTGCAAATTTCCAATGCTGCATGTCATTATATTGTATACCTATAATGCACCAATAAAAATTGAAAATAAAAAAGAAAGAAAACACCAAGTGCTTTAAAACATTGTATGGGTAACTTGAAAATGCTGAAGAGATGTAACCCTCAATCCATTATTATAAACAAAACCTAATTTTGAGTTAAATGAGAGCTTAATGGGAGGAGAGCATGAGGAACTCTGGCCTCTATTTTCTGACACCCAGAACCTTGGATAATAATATAAAGAGAAGGAATAATTGAAAACCTTGGTTTGGACTGGAATAAATTTTTAATAATTCAGAAATGTCTGAGTTTATCTTGAAATGATGAGATTAGGTTGTTTGTTCCTTTGTTGCCACCATCTGTATTAGGAATTGAACACAAAAGTTAAATTTAAGTGTAAAAAGTTGTTTTTCTTTTTGTACCTCTGAGTACTAGGCTTGTAAAATTCACAGCTATTAATATGACTATTTCTTATGGCAATTTTTTGTTAGCTATTCATCAGATGCTTTGTTATATCTCCCACGCATGCAATCTTATAATATTCTTATGGACTTGATAAGATTTGGATATTATTATTTCCACTTTGGGTGTTGACAAACTATGTAATTATTAATTAACTTTACCAGAGTCAAACATTCCGGCTAATGGTAAAGAGGGAATTAAAACCAGGTTTTGTGACTCTCAAACCTATTGTCTGAAACATTATGTTAAAACTTGACCAAGGCCCGAATAATTATCCTTCACAAATAATACACACACATCCCTTGGCCTTCCAACAATGTATTGCTTGCTTTACTACTAATATTGTTTTGTTGACAGAAATAATAAAATATTTTCAGTAATGTGACTCTGGAACCTTCTTGTATTCTCCTTTAAATTTTTCTACCTGAAGCTACATGACTCATCTCTTCCAAATCTCTGCTGAAACTAAGAGGAGAGAAAGACCACTTTTAACTCTCCCTAACATTCCCTGTGCTGGCTGATAAGATTGGAATGAAAAAGTACCTGTGTGGGGCATTTGGAGTTGGCTGAATTCATACCCAAGGGCTTCTACCCTCCCACAAGATTTCAAAACACTCTGGAAAACTGCTTACAGAAAAACTTTTAATACTAGTGGAAAAATGATGAAAGGATATTTCAAGGCAAGAGACACCTTGTTCCTTTTACTAATGAAAGACAAATCCTGATCTTCATGGAGCTCAATAGGTAGCTACAACTGTTTTGAAGTCAAATCTGACTTTTGTATTAATAAGCTTTTTATCTTTCATGAATATGTAGATGATGACTCCATCAGCTTCTCTTCCTACTTTTACTCACCTTCTTGGCTTCCAACCACATCCCCAGCATGAGATAGTGGAAGTGAAAGTTCTCTTAGACTCTTATTAAACCCCGAGGTATTTTAAACCTCAAGTTCATTGCTTACCTCAATGCAGTCTGAATATGTCAACACTGAGCTAAGTTATAGCTGAAGCTTGCTTGTTCATTGTCCGTCTTACCCATTTTAATGTAGCCTATTTAAATGTTTCCTGTTTATAAATAGACTAATAGCACAAAAATGCAAATGTTTATAATTATATGTAACAAAGAAAGATGATTTTTATTTTATTTTACTTCATGGAGCTGAACTTCAAAACACAGACAACCATCTTGGCACTTTGTATCCTTCCTTTTTTGTACCTCAGTTAAAGGAGACAAAGAATATTATAATACTTCTAATTCTGGTTTTGCCTACTCTTATATTTTCTGTACCATTACGGTCATTGAATGGGAAGCAGATTAGACGTTTTATTAGTGGAGCAGGAACCATATGATCCGAACCATTTTATTTCCAGCAAGAATGGTGTTGAGCAGTGTAAAAGGTTTGCAATGTAGTTAGAACTGAATGATGGGTTGAATATTGTGTAAGTTGTGAGAGATAGAGTGGAATTAAGCATACATTCAATGCCTCTAGCCTGAAAAGACATTAAAATTATCCAGACTTGGAGAGAACTAAATTTAGGAGGAGAGAAGACTCAGGGCTGGTATAGTAGGCATTGAGGTGGCAGTGTTGACAGGTACAGAATCTGGAGCTATGGGGCAGTGTGATCAACTTTTCTCACCCCATGTCTACCGTGGCTTCATATTCTCACAGGCATTGCTAACTCTGCTGGCCACCTGCATGCTACAGGTACCAGGGATGCAGGGCATTTTATCACCTAGTGGCTGGTGGACTATTTTTGCAGCTATCTAATACACTGGTAAAGCTGAATTACAAGCAGAAAACCAAATTTAGTATCACACCTCCTGGTCATGAGGCTCTTGCCTGAATGGAGGTTGTTTTGGCATTTCTCTTTTTCCTGCTTGTGAATTTTTTCACATTTTCATACCAATAACAGCCTGGCCCAGCAGGATCTCTGTTCTGGGTGTTGCAAAGCAGGAGTTAAGGTGTTAGCAGGACTGTGGTTCTTTCTGGAAATTCTGGGGACAGATTTATTTTTTCCACCAACCATTTAAGTTGTTGGTGGAATTCAGTTTTATCGAGCTGTTTGACTGAAGTCTATTTCC
Organism: Heterocephalus glaber; assembly: GCF_000247695.1. The sequence goes on along the minus strand of NW_004624843.1, from coordinate 2,460,240 downwards.
TTACTGACTTCTGGCTTGGAATTATTCTCAGTTTCTAGAAGCAATTCTATTGCTCAGCTAGTGGCCCCTTCCTCTTTAAAGCCAGCACAAAACCCTTCTTATGTTTCAGATCTTTCTGACACCTCCTTTGGAGTCACCTCTGCTCTGCTTGCCTCTTCTTTCAGGTTCCTTTTCTGTATCCAGCTGGACAATACCTCCTGCTAGTAAGGCCTCATGTAATTAGATTGGGTTCACCTGGAGAACCCAAGACGTTCTCCTTATTTTAAGAATTTATATATAGTAGCTTAAATTTCTGCATAATTTTCATAATCACTTCACAGGGACCAGATACATGTTTAATTATGTAACTAAGAGATATAAATCAGTGTGGGGGGATATTTACAATCCTACTTATTCAGTCCTTAAGTTTTAAAGGATTTTAAAAAAGCTGACATCCACCCCAGTTCATAGCCTCTTATAGATGAATCCATCTCTGCATCCCCAATTTAGCAAGTATCCACAGCCACATAAAATCCATTTCTCTTTTCATTTACTTATATATCAAAAATATTTTTGAATCCTTATTTTTTCAGCACTAGAGATGCAATTGCAAACAAGATAAAGGCAAAAGATCTTTTTTTTCACAGAGCTTGTATACTAAATACAATATTGATAGATGTTATTTTGATGTTTTAATGAAACTGGTATTTTAGAAAATGATAAGCTTGCTAAGTATGTATCAGAAGTGTGAGCTTTCTTTTAGATCATTAATTAGAGCACAGTGAAATCAACATGTTGGTGATTCTTGCTTCTAGCCTTTGTTGGCCATTCTCTCAACAGAAAGAACAAGAATAAAAATCCCCCTTTCCACATTCTTCTTTTCCTTACATCTAAAAGCTACAGCATAGAGTTTACCCATCCTCAGAGTAGTTGTGGATATAAAATGCTGCATACTCCAAAGAAACCTAGCTTCTCAGATAGCTATCAAGCACCTGAGGGACTTTTCATGCAAATAACAGGAAGAGCCTCAAAAGACATAAAAGTGGATTTGGAATGGTATTATTTAGACTGTGGAGTCATACTGGGCTTATGGGCCTACAGAGACATCTTAAAGAATCCAACTTTTGGGGTAATGGCTAATTGAAATGGAGTAGGTAAAGAAAAATTTTTACTCTGACTTGCTTTGTTTTGAGACCTCTCCTGAGTCTGATGTAGTTTCTTGTAGTGGCTCTTTTTATTTTATCCAAGATCTCATTTGACTCCCAGCTGTTGTTCTTCTGTATCCAGGTGACTCTATCTATACCCATCTGAAAAGACTGACAACTCAATGAAAAAGTATGGAGGGGTTGAAGGGAGGGCTGGGCAGGGTGAAAAATAAGAACCAAGAGAGACTATGTAAAGGTGCAAATTTCCAATGATGAATGTCATTATATTGTATACCTAAAAGGTACCAATGATTAGAATGAATAATTGATAATGCAAAATAGGAAGAAAAGCTCCAAAGGGTAGGGGGGGGAAAGGAAAGAAGGGAAAGGAAAAATGATGAGAAATGGAAAAAATGGAAATAAAGTCTTTGTAAATAGGGAAGGATGGAGAGGGTGAACGGACGGCTAGGAATGGGGGGGGGAGAAAAAGTATATTACCCTGTCTCAAAGCACACATTGGTTAAGAACAAAGAGAGACCCTACCCACTGTCCACAACCTCAGTAGGGATGATTTGACTTCATCATTTATTTCATTAAGGATTTTATTCTTCTGTGTTTCTTGAAATCTTCTACCCTGCAAATAAGAGTTACATAAAAAGGAACCCAGTACATCATGAGAACAGATTGATTAGTATAACTTAGATTGACTGAATAGTTTTTTCTTCTTGTGGTTAGTTCTACAAATATTAGGCATTTACAATACAAAAGATTATAGTTTATAATAAAGGATATTGAAGACCATATGCAGAAAGAGAGACATTGTGCTTTACTAATGAATGTCTGGATAGCTTTGCTGACTGCTAAAGGTAAAGGGCTTAGCAGTATTACATTGTTCTGCCAGTTCTTATTATCTTTTGAAAGGATGAGCTGCTGACAACATGGTATTTAGAAATGCCAGTTGCCTACTTCCCTCCAACTCAGTCCTTCAAAAATCATTTTGAAATAAAGGCAAATACCAACATATGATAAAGGCAACCATCAACTCATTTCACCAAGCATGTATCCAATCTTTACTACTATCTTGAAATGTCTTAAAGGTAATCCTTAGCTTTGTAAAGGTATTTTGGAGCTCTTTATTTAGTACATATTTTATTATACTAATATCTTACAGATGTCTTAAAAGATTATTCCACAAAGTTAGTGGCAGCACATGCATAGAAAAATAGAAATAATGCTTGATGAGAAGTCGCCCAGTTCTGGACAGTCACATCAACATGGTCTTTGCTCTCTCATATTTCTTTATAAGACAGCCAAATGCTCCAGAAGTGCCAGTGATATTTGCATTGTGTATAGTGGGAGGATTTCAGATAAATACAGTTAATACTTGATACAGTTAATAATGCATTTTTGCTTGTTTTATTTTCTATTTTAAACATTTGTTTTATTTTTAAATAGGTAGGAGAGAGCTATGATTTTTTTATACCATAAGAAATCAACAGATTGTATAATTATTAGTTGGATTTATCTTCCTACTTCTGTCCCATAGCACAGGGTTGTAATGATTCATACACTATTAATTCATAATACAAGTTCAGGGAAAGGCCTGCCTTCTCCAACTAAGATAAAAATTCAGTCACCACACACACACACACACACACACACACACGTGCACACATAAAGAATTATGAACTTCTGTCTTATTTTTTATTACAAGTCAATAAAAAAAGTGAAATAAGGTAAATGTAGAAAGACAAATACTTCATGATGTTATGTATATATAGAATACCAAAAATGATGAATTTCTGAAACCGGAATGAGACTGTCAAGTTTGATTTAGTCAAATTAATTGACTTGAGAGTGCGTGGGGAATTGGTAGAGCACACTTCTGGGTGAATCATAGAGGCCGTGGGTACTATTTCTGGTCTTTCCCTCTTCCTCTCTCATACTCCCTTTTTTTATTCTCAAATAGCGTGAAAAAGCAGCTTTTCTCCACCATCTCCTTTCACCACAATGTTCTTGCCTTGGAGCTTGCTGACCATGGACTGAATACCCTGAAAACATGAGCTAAATTAAAACCTCTCTCCTTTAAGTTATGAGTGTCTGGTATTGTGTTCAACCAACAGAAAAGCTGACTACTACAAAAAAATTGGTACTGGAGAAGTATCTGAACCTGATTATATGGTTTAGGAGTCTTTGAAACTGGTTTTCAGGAGGACTTTGGAAAGATTTTTAGATGCTGGGAGAGAAGACTTCAAAAGCTATAAGCAGAAGTTGATGGGTGAGCTCAGAAGACCAGAATGCTGATAGGTGAGAAAGTTTCAGTTGAGAAAAAAGACTTTGGTAATTGGACTAGAGATCATGTGGGTTACTCTCTGATAAAAACAATTTTCTACATTTCACCCATGTCCTGAGACCTTGGGAGACTGAAATTAAGGGCAGCAAATAAATTGATTTAGTGGAGGAAATTCAAAGGCAGTCCAATGTTCGGGCTGTAGTATGCATACATCTGGCTACTTTTAGCCAGTGAGGGAAAAGGAAGAAGAACAAATTTGAAAAACTTAAATTTTAAATTTTGGCAGAAGAAAGAACTATGTGCAAATTTGAGGTGATGGGATGTGTGTCTGCTGAAGAGATTATGGTCACTGCAAAGAAGCCAAGTGCTTTGTACATGGATAAGAAAAGAAACGTCTTTTTTAAAATCCAAGAATCAACAAGACCCCACATAGCACAGTCTCAAAGGTATAAAAGCATAAACCTGTTATCTAAGAAGAGAGTCCTTGGTACCTCTCTTCAAGAAGTACTTCTTTAAGGAATTGTCATCCCAGAATTCATTTCACTGCACACAGTTATTCAACCACTTGGGGGAAGCTGCAGCCATGGTCCAAGGGGGCCTGACTACTGCCCCTGTTGAAAGTAGACCTTGGTGTCATCTATGTGAAGCTAGTTTTATAGGCATGCAGAATGCAAAAGTTGTGGATTAAGAGCCAGGCATGGAGTCTTGTGCCCATAATTCCAGCACTCTTGTTGACTGAGACAGAAGGATTGCAAGTTGTAGCCCAGCCTAGGCAACTTAATGACTTAGGGACATCCTGACTAATTTTTTTAAAAAGAAAAGCTGGGCATGTAGCTTACTGTGAAGGTGCTGGGTTCATTCTTCAGCATGTGCCCTACACACACACACACACACACACACACACACACACACACACAGAGGCATCCACTCAGATTTCAAAGGAAGGCATGGGAAGCCAAGCAGGGAGCCCTTGAGAGGGCAGTGGGCAAAGCTGACACAATAAATGTAAAGATTCACAGGAGATCCCAAGAAATCAGAAATGCCAGGAACATGGAACATCTCCCAAGGAAAGCTGGAGGACAGGAGTAGAACTCAAGAGAGTCCATGTGGGCTTCAACAAAGTCCATTGATTAGGGCTGTCCAGGCATTTTGAAACACATATTTTACCACTATGTGTCCTGGATGGCAGATATAGAGTTATGGGATTTAACATTGACCCTGCTGGGTCTTGGTCTTGCTTTGATCCAATTCTTTTCTATCCTGCTATTCTTCCTTTTGGAAATATAAATGTTTACCCTGTGCTATTGTATTTTGGCATAATGTAACTTGTTTTTTATTTTCACAGAGGCTCACAGACAAGAGTTTGAGTCTCAGAAGGTACATGGACTTTGAAAAATGCTGAAATTGTTAAGACTTTGGGGAAGGGTTTATCACATTTTTGGTTATACATAAGATATTGTATCCTATTGGGTAGAATTATGATATTGTGTTTACTTGAGAATTAAGTATATTTTAAGGAGAGGCATTTGAGTGTCAAGTTGCCAAGGGGTAGGATGTGACTGTTAAGTTTGATTTTGTTGTAGTCAGAAGGATTTGGCAAGGGAATACATTAGATACATGACACATAACTTATAAGGTTATTTTATGATAATTACCCAAAGAGTCAAATGCAAAGGAGTGCAAGAAATTAAACACACACTAGAAGCCCAAAGGATTCAACTGGGGGCCTAGATCCCAGCAGTTTGCCACACAAGTCCAGCTGAAGGCCTAGAGTCCAAGGCAATGTCCTCCACGAGTCCAGCCAGTGGCCTAACGCCCATGGCAATGTATCATGCTCGTCCATATAGAGGAATGGTACCTGGAAGGCCCAAAGACCAGTGGTGGAAGCCAGAAAATCTATGCTGGTGAGATGAAGGATTTCTGCCACCAAGCTGAGGGATCCATATTGGAATCAGGAAGTGATGCTCACGGTAAAGGTCGGAGCTCCCCTGGTGAAAACAGCAGCCATTCTCAGTAAGAGTGAGTTCCTGAGCTCCTCCCCCAATGAGAGCAGCCTAGTTTTGCATCAGGAAAACTATCCGCAGTAATCTTCTCCTAGCATATCAACAGGTCAAGATCTTCCCCTCCAGTTCTCTTTTTATGGCTATTGATAACAGTCTTTAGGTGGATCCTCCGTGCCCAGACCATGCTGATTCAAATCAGCTGGGCCTTAAAAGTTGACCATTAATCCACTACGGATTTTATTGATTTGATTGGCTTGGGAGGCACCCTGGGAATTGGAGGGACACATTTCTGGGTGTGTCCACATGGGTTGTGGAGGCATGACCTTGGGTGCTATATCTGGTTCTTTATTCTTTCCTATCTGGTGCTGCTCCCCTACTCTGCTTCATGGCTGCCATGAAGAAAGCAGATTTCTCTGCCATGCCCATCTAACATGATATCCCTGCCTTGGAGCCAGGTGATCATGGACTGAATCCTTAAAACTGTGAGCTAAATTGAACCTCTTCTCCTTTAAGTTGTGTGTGGCAGGTTTTGGGTCCCAACAATGGGAAAACTGACTAATATAAGGAGTGGAATGTAAGCTTAAGGGCTGAGGGTAGGAGAATCATGGAGATGTTTTTAGGAGGGTGAAAAGTTTCAGTGGACAGAATGAATATGCTCTGGGGCTGTATTGCACTACAGAGAATGGTGGATATAGTCAATAGCATACTTAGTGTACTTGAGAATTGCTAAGAGTAGATCTTTAATGTAATTACTACACAAAGAAAAAGGATGACTATGTAGGGTGATGCATGTTAAGCAACTTGCTTTGTTAATAAACTATCATTCATATATATTCGTATATATATTTGTGTATATTCAAATATATTCATATATATATGAATTATAGCTAACATATATATTCATGAATACGGAAAATAGAGATGGGGTTCTGAGTGTTAAGTAGATGTGACTCTGTCAGAGTGAAGGCCATCCCATCTTTGGGGGATTTACATAGCATAAGCTTCATCACTGATTAGGGAAGAGGAGGGAAACAAAATAAGAGCAGCAAAAGAAAGCTGTCTTATTTGGTGTTTTATGATGTTTTGTCTTTTCCCATACTGACTGCTCCCTTAGCACTATAAAAAAATTATGTAAGTCTTCTTTAGAAGACAGAAGGGAGACTTTGAGACTCTGAGTGTTCACTTTAATACCTGCCATTGTGATGAAATATCTACACACACATCACCCACAGAGAGGGGAGCTCAGTCACCAGCTTTATTCTCATGCAGGAGAGTGTGACATTTTCCAATATCCCTCTCAGTTTTCATGCGCTAAGCACAAAAACCTCAGGATATAAATATCTTCCTGGTCGTGTTTATCAAACCAGTAGGAAGAGCTTTACCTCAAAATGCAGGCAAGAAACATTGCACAACCTCACAACTTTGCATGCGGTTGCATATCCAAGATAATAAGAAATAACTTTTCACAGTAACCAAATAACCCTGGACTTATGTCTTTACCCTGTATTTATTGGTTTCTGCCTCTGCATAACTCCTTATACATGTTCACTGGGATAAAGTAATAAAATGTCCTTCACTGCAGCGGGATAAATTCTACTGGGGCGGGGGCGGGGAATACATGAAAATCACCAACAGGAAACCAAGATGTGACTCGAGGACCAGTAAAGGTAAAGTATAAGTAAGATGCTAAGGGAATATTGGGAAGTGTTTGATGACTTAAAACTGGGAAGGCAGTAAAGGAATTGTGGAGGAGGTGGCAACAAGGTCAAGCCATTCTTACTGGATAGATTCATACAGTTCAAAGAACTGGAAAGAAGGCAGTCCCAATCTGGGACTGGGGACAGAAAACATTCCGAAATATAAAGACACTTTAAGTGTTAGGAAATGACATGTGTGTCAGGGTGCTGTGGTTAATTCTGTATGTCAGCTTACCTGGTACATAGATATTTGGTCAAACAAATCTAAATGTTGTGATGAAAGTATTTTTAATTAAGATGAATGTTTAAATCTGAAGACTTTTTAGTAATACAGTTTTCCCTTAGAATTGTCAATAGGTAACATGGAATCAGTGGAAAACATGAAGAAAAAGAAAAATAGCTCCTGAGAAGGGGTTAGCATTAGAACTTTAAAAATTTTGGGTCCTCGGGTAATACTGCGTACGTCGAAGTCATTAATGTCAGGACATCAGTGAAATTTAGGAATTGTGTATTACACTAAAGAGGACCACTGTGAAGTTCTTAGTAACTGCCAGTCCTAATATTGGAGTACAAATGTTTATAACTGGATTGCTTCAACTAATCTAATAGCAGAAACACAGCATTCTGAAAGCATCATATAGATATTTCTCACTAGCCTAAAAACCAGTTAGAATCAATTTCAGTGAATACTCTTCTCCCTTTTGCCTACTTGTCTTCCATTCAACTTTTTAATTTCCAAAATTCTGCTGCAAAGCCCACTTATAGAAGTCAATCTTCCCTCTGCTTAGCCTGAAAATGTTAGTTATGGGTGCCGAGGCTGTTACATCTGCATCTTAAAAGTAACATAAGAACCCATCCTCAATTTATTCCTGCCCTACATCCAAAATTCCTTCCTTGAAAACACTTGTCAGCTTCTGCCTCTACTTCTGCCTGTAAGACTTCCAACACCATTCTTAGGTTGTCTGGAGTCATCCATGGAAGGGGGCAGGTTATGGAGTCTTTCTACTTCTACCCTCTGCTCCTTGTGTCTAACCCCTTCCCAGCCAAAATGCTCCTGTCTTGACACAACACAAGCAGGTATACTGTCATAAAGAGTTTCACTCTATTTCTGGAGCTGTGAGGCCTCATCATCCCTCTCCTCCTTTCCACCCCACATTTGAGAAGATCTGGGAAGTTCCTCCTCTCATGCTGATGGGTAATTCAAATCATGCACAGGAACCCTTTTTATAGCCCCACCCATTAAAACCTCGAGCCAACCTCCTTTCCCTTCTCTCTTGAGACATTTGGGAACATTTGGGGAAGCTTTCTGTGATCTCCCCTGGAAAGCCTCACTATGTGAGAAATAATGGTTTCATACCCTCTGGACACACGTGTGGTGTTCTCAGTCTTGATATTTTATTCAAATTTTGGGTAGGAATTCATTCACCTACACAAGGTGGCTGCAGCACAGTGTGTATGTGTGTGTGTGTGTGTGTGTGTTTGTGTGTGTGTGTATGTATATGTAACTGGCTTAGTATCATACTACCATAGGAGCACAAAATGATAGAACTGGAAGAACAAAAACATATTCTAATGTAACCCCCTTATTTAACTTTATTTCCATTTCTCTTTTTAAAAACTTAAACATATGTAGCTTAAAATCTTAAGATAAAATTTCAGATGAGAAAGGCCTACTTGTTGCAGTCCTAGATATGTACTTCATAATACTCAATAAACTTGAATCCCAGCTTTTTTCATTTGTGATATAATCTTTGCTTTTAAGCAATTTTCTTTGGGACTTACATGTTACTAATTTTATTGTGAATATTGACTCAGATTTCTTAGCAACAGAGACAGAGAGTCCTAGTCCAGTCTGAGGTACAACAATGATCTTGATTTTTTTTCCACACAGTATAAAATATCCAAATCCTTGGGTAGTTGCATTGCTGACTGTTGTGCATAACACAGGTCTGCATTTAAAAATATGTGAGATTACAGATGATTAGGTACACTCACTTTGTTCTTTATTTTGCTTAACCTGTCAATTGTTTTCTGAACTATTAATTTGTCCTTAAATACCTTTATTACTAATATTTTCCAAAAATTAATTAGAATAAAAAATAAAGTACTTTCAAAACCAATAAAACAGTTCCTACTTCATTGCTCACAGGATACATGAATAAACAGAAGCCCTTCGGGATTTCCTTAGAAACCAATGAAGCATCTGTGGCCATGCACAAAGACAGTCTATGCTTGTTATGAACACAACAGCACTGCAGGAGAAGAGGGAGTTCTGATTATAATTGTTTATTGGACAATGGAAGTATCTCATGGGTAAAGTAAAAGCTGTATAATATCTTTCAAAATCCAAAGTGAAATTTTGTTTCTTTAACTGCTAATTATGTGCTGGAGCAAAATTAACAGGCATAATTCTCAGATTCTCTTGTATCTAAAAGTCTCCATAGACTGGAAGCAGATACATGCTCCAATTTCTGAGAAAAATCTACTTTTCTTAATAGACTACACCCTATATCTCTTCCCTTTGGCATTGACTTCCTGAAATGCAGTTTTAACAATGGGAAGAGATGTTGTACAGTTATTTTGGTAGCCCTGGGACATCTATCCTTAGACCTTTTCTTTTAGGAGATACACGATATTTTACCATTATTATTAGAGTTTTATTTGGAATACAGTGTAGCCATAAAAAGCATGACTTTCAGAGTCAAACTTTCTTTGTTCAAATACTGATCTCCAACTTACTAGCTGTGTGCTCTTTAGCAAGTGATTCACACTCTCCTTTTCTTAGTTTTTCTGAACTACAAAGTGGAGATAATATTTTGGTGCTCTTATGAGGTAATATGCTTTAAAACTGGGAAATGTTAATTTTAGACTCTGACAGGTGATGTCATATCAACACCCTGGCTAAGAACAACTACAAAAACTGCACAAAATTAATGAAAAACCTGTTAGAAGGTATGACAAAAGAATAGAGTCAGTAAGGCTCTAAGTATTCATGTCCCAAATAGAGAGACCCACAGGTGAAGATGCATGGCTAGACAACTTATCTGGAGCCTGTGGCAGATGCACTGGACTTTGGAGGCAAATGTTGGAGATCAGGGACACCAACACAGCCATAGGAGAAACCAGGGTTCCAATGGAAAGACAATCCACAGAAAAATGAGTAACCATTGTAAAAGCAATTTTCCTTAAATGATTAGATTTTCTAAAATATGCATATGAAGAAAATGAGAAACTATAGAAGAAATGTTGAGAAAAGTGTCAGAAAATAGATGTCAACTTACTAAATACCTAAGCAGCGTCTTAAGTGTTAATAATACTAGGTAAAGGAATTAGAGATTACCGTCAATGAAGAAGAGTTCAGGACTTTTACAGTGACTTCTAATGGTCTGTACCCTAAGAGAATAGCAAAACCAAAGATTCAACAAGGCTCAAATAGGTTGTTATGGTTTAGATCTAAAATGTCCCCAAAAGTCTCCTGTATTCAATGGTGAGAATTTCGGCAGGTGACTGGATCAAGAAGGCAGGCACTTTACTCATCTATATGCATTAATGGATTAATCCATTCTGAGTTCATAGCTGAATGTGCTTTAGGAGGCCAGGCCACATCCCAGATGAAGTGGGTCACTGGGGATGTGACCTGGAATGGTGTGTTAACTTTTCCTCCAAGTTTTGAGGCTGTGGAGTAAAGAGCTTCCCTTCACCATACCCTTCCACCATCTGTTTTGGCCTTGGAGACAGCTGACCATGGATTCTAACTGCTGAAACCAAGGGCCAAAATAAGCTTCCCCTCTTTTAATTTGTGTCAGGTATTTTATCTCGGCAATGGGAGAGTGGCTATTACATAGGTCATGGTTACATGTCTGTTCTTCCTTATATATTAGAAAAATATTCTCCCTAGAGGAAGACCTCCTCCACAAGTTTTCACATACATTTTCAGGATTAAATAGCAACAACAGTAATAGTACAATGTCAAGAAATGAAAACATAAAACTAAACATTAATGAAAAGAAAATACAGTGTTAGAAACAGTATTGTAGGTGATCTATATATTGTAATGATCAGATATAGACTGTAAACTTGGTGATATTTTTAAAAAGTAAGTAATTATCGATAATTTTACCTCAAATCTGAAAATTAATTTTTTAAACTGAATTTCTGAAACTAAAACAAACAAGAAATATGGAACCACAATAATTGCAATATACATATTCAGCAGATAATTTTTAGATGGAATATGTGCAACAAAAGATCAAATTAGAAAAATAGAGAGCATAGATTTGTTGATATGGCTGCAATAATAAAATACCATATAATTCTCACAATATCATATCATATAAATATCATACAAAATATCACAGAGCAGGTGCCTTAAACAATAGCAATGCATTTACTGGAGTCTAGATATCAAGATTAGGGTGTTGTTGGTTTGATTTCTTGAAGCTTCTCTCCTTGCTTTGCAGATGGCCTCTCATTTTCTGTGTCCTCACAAGCGTTTTCTCTGTATGCAGATACCCTTGGTATTTCTTATTTATCCAAATCTCTTCTGTTACAAGGACACAATTCAGATAATATTAGGGCCTTTACTAACGGCATCATTTCGACTTCATCACCTCTTTAAAGACCCCATTTGCAAATACAGTTGTATTCTGAGGTCATAGGGATTAGGGATTCAACATATAAATTTGGGGTGCCCATTTAGCTCATAATAACGGATTAATAGAAAATATTCAGATTGAACTACAAAGAAAATAAAGAAGGTAATTTTTTAAAAAATACATAAAAGAAGGAGACTATAAAAGACACATGGAACACGTTAAGAAACAAAGAAGGTCTACCACTCTTAAAATTACAGTCCCAGAGGAAAAATGTAGGAAAGAAATGGAAGAAGCAATATTTGAAGGCATGATAACCATATAATTTCTAAAACTCATAAAAATGTTATGTAGCAGTTACATGAATTTTTAAACTATCCTAGAAGGACAGTTCAAAGAAAAGCACCCCTAGGTATATCATAGGAAAATTGCTCATAACTGAAGACAAAGGGAAAATTATACAAGCAGCTGGGACACACACACACACACACACACACACACAAACACTCACATACTACCTGCAATATTTTCATGGGAAAAACAAAAACAAGAGTTGATTTTTCAACACAAGCAACATAATCCAAAAGAAAATGAATACAGCAAAGTGAATACCAAAACTGTAAAGTGCTTTCTTTGTTTCTGGTTTATATAAAATGTTATATAAAGGACTGGTGAAATAAAAGACTGGTGGTTTTCTCAATTTGAATATTAATATAGATATAATGGTAGAAGTCACTAACTAGTATTATATGGATGAGACGGTTGAAATACCATCTGTTGTAATTTTTACATATTTAAAGAATAACGGGAAAGACTTCTATTTTTGTAAAATATATGAAAATTATTTGAAAAAAAGTCAAGATACAGTCAAGAGAAAGAGCACTTGGTTAAAAATAGAAAGAAATATTTTAATTCCATAGAGGATGTCTTCAAAAAACATACAGCAAATGTCACTCATATGGGTAAAATATTGAAAATTGTATTCTAAGTATTAAAAGATGAAATGCTGTCAATTATGACCATTTCTATTATGATTCATACTAAGATATCTAGCCAGTACAATAGGGAAGATAAACAAAAGTGCAATTATGGACAGGAGGAACTAAAACTCTTACTATTCATTTAATCTGTAATCAGTTACAATCAGAGCATACACAAGAATTTACAGAGTAAACATTAGAAAATATAAATTTTGCAAGTCATTGGTCGCAGAGTCAGCATACAAAAATCAATAATACTATTACAGAGTAGACCTATACAATTAATATTTCAGGAAGAAATGTTCAATTTTCAATAGCATTTAAAATGTCAAACAACTTATAAATGAACCTAATGAGATATGTACAAAATCTCTACACTGTATTATATAAAATATTAATAAGTGATCCACTTCTGATAGGACCAAATAAGGTCTTTCCAGAACAATTACACTGTGTAAAAAAAGACATAATCACTGTGCAAAAGTTGGGAGTGGGGAAGGCAAATGTGAGTGTAATAATAAACAGGTTTTAAATGGGAGACATGAGGTAGAACAAGTGCTTGATATGACATCAGTTTCTCATATTTTAATGGATTTCAGCTGAGGTCAGGCTGCATGCAGTGACATGCAGAAGTACTAAAGCTCTAGTATAGTACTCTCAGTCTTTCTGACTTGAAGAACTAGAGAAAACAGTGCCAGTACTCCTTGTACTTTAAGCCTTTATAATGCTCAGATTCGGGCAGATTGAATCAAACCTTTATCATTAGAAAATGTCTTCTTTTTCCCCTTGGCAGTATACTTGTTTGGTTAAAGGTACTTGGCTCATATTGTTACAGCGTCCATTGGGAAGATGTGGCTAGAAGGAGCCAATAAAAGGTTTCTGGCTTAGTGCCTTATTCTGTTTTTTGATCTGGGCAATGGTTACATGGGTGTGTTCAGTTTGTGAAAATTCATCAAGCTATTCTCTTATGCACATGTGCTTTTGTGTATGTATTTTGTGTTTCAAGGACATTTTCTGAAAGTTTTTATGTAGGCAAATAGCTTTTTAACAAGTGCTCAAAGTTGGAGCTGGCAGAATCCATGGAATCAAAAACCTCAAATTCTGGGCAGCAGTTGCCTTTGAGAACCTAGAATTCCAGCAGCCCGCTAAGTATGCATAGAACAAAGCCTGGCACCGAATCTTCTCTCTACCTAGTGTAGAGCTGTCAGTGTTTGGTTGTTGATGTAACAAATGAGACATGTCTGCAAGTCACTGTATGTGTCCAATTTGGGCTCAATTTTTCTTTTTTATCTTGGATAAAGGAAGCAGCAGAGAACACAGTTTCTCTACTTTCATTTGTCTTTGGAGCAAACACTGTCCTTATTCAGTTACCAAAAGTGTTTTCTGAGAGGTCACCCTCTCCCCAGCAATGTGGGCTTCTATGATTGGGAAAATCCTGAAAGTGGAGGTGTTCCAAGAGAAGCAGCATTGCTCACAAAAATTATTGCTAACGAAGGGTAAGTAGTAACCCTAAGGGCTTTGTTAGCGCTGGTAATGCCTGCTGAAATGTAAATTAATGGGTGGACACATAGACCTTTGAGGAAGCCATATCAAATTTAAGAAAGAGCAACCTCATAGGAATGGAGGGTCAGGATTCTGAGGGAAAAAGGCAGAAGAGATAAGTTTCAGAAGGGGCACTTGTCATGCACCTTTGTGGTTTTTCAGTGGGTCTTAATCATATTCCCCAAACATAGAGAAAGAATGATGGATATTTTCATGAAAGTCAGTCACTTAGCATTCATTGCTTGACCATTACATTAGAATTTTAGGGTAGGAAAATGTCATCATAGGCATAATGCGCAACTGCAACTGGGCAGCTATTCATCCACCCAGTGGGTTGGATTGGATTTTGGCATCAACAGTGACACCAGCTGCTCCCTTCAGAGCCATGAGGGGCAGCTGCAAACACGGTATGAACTCAGCTCACTCTAGAAGCAGCAGCATTTCTGTGGGCGGCTACTATGGGAACAAGACTAACAGTAAGTGCAGTCTGGCCACCAACTTCTGACAGTAATTGCCAACTAGATTTTCCAGAATCGGTGTGTCAGTCAACAATAGAAAATAAGTGGGGCCTGAGATGGGAACTCATGAGGCAAGAGCCACAAGATTTGGGGCAAGAAAGTAAAAAGTGGGTCATTGAATAAGGAAGGACATAGTGCAGGACACGTTCAAGATCAAATACAGTGATGTAAAAATTACTTTAAAATTCATTAAAATTACATTTAAAAACATTAAAATTCGGCACTAGGCTTATTGTTGGTGGAAAGATAAAGGTGGGGAAGGTGAACAGTTAAGGAAACAAAGGAAAACTGATTTAACTCTTAGTTCATCAATTTTTTCCATACAGAAAGTGACCAATAGCTTGGTGTTATGGGTTTGTCATAATCTCACTGCCCTCACACAGCATTGGCAGGTGTGTGTAATCCATTTCATAGAACTCTCAACCAGGTGAGGAGTGAATGGCATGGGACTAAGGTGTTTAGGTGAAAGATACTGCTGCACCCCCACTGTCCAGCCCCCACTCACCAAGGTGCATATGTTCTGGGGTTGGTCCCAACTGTGGGGATGTTGAGAGTTGGTGGAACCTTTAAGACGTGGGAGGTCTAGGGGAGGTGATTGGTTCATGTCTCCCCACATGAAGAGATTAATACTGATCTCTCAGAATCAGCTGGGTCTGCCAAGAACGGATTAATTTCCACAAGCTTGGGTTGTTATAAAAATGCGAGCTTGATCCCTCTCCGGCCCTTTGCTTGCTCTGTAACCGTGTGATCTCTTTCACAGGTACCACCTGCCATGTGATGGCACAGCCAGACAACACTCAACAGAAGCCAACCAAATGGCCCACCTAATCTTGGACTTTCAGCCTCTAAAACTGTGAGCTAAATAGACAGACTTTATAAAGTAAACACTTTATAATGCTCCCAGTCTCTCCTATTTATTATAGCGACAGCAAAAACACTGTGTTCACTAAGATACTAGTTATCTCAACATGCTTGGGCTGCCATACAAAATACCAGAGATGGTATTGATTAAACAAGTAACATTTGTTTTCTCACAGTGTTTAAGGATGGGGAGTCCAACATCAAAATGCTTGTTTATTGGTTCCTGGTAACAACTCTCTTCCTGGGTAGCAGACAGTTTCCTTCTTCTTGTGTTCTCCCATTGCATAGAGAAAGAGAGCTCTACTAACTTATCTTATAAGGGCAGAATTTCTACTGTATTAGAGTTCTAAACTTATAACCTCATTTAACCTTAATTATCTTCTTAAAGGCCCTACTTCCAACATAGTCACAGGGTGAGGGGATCAGCATATGCATTTGTGAAAAGAAGACACAATTCAGGCCATAGGGCCATCTAACCATTTAGACATTTATTCCTCTAAATTGGGCAGTGAAACATCTGTATAAGCAATATCCTGCCTTGAAGACCGGACAGGAACTATTGTTGTCATCAAAGACAGCAAAATAAAATGAAGGACCTTGGAATTGGCAATTGGAGATTCTGATTGATAGCATCTAGGGTGGATTTTGGGAATGTGTCTTTGTATATTATCACTATTAATAAGTGCATCAGGTACTTCTTATGGAGGCAGTCTGTGATCATATATTGAAAAGAGCTTCCTCAAACATCATATTGAGAGTCTAAAATCTATCCTCATTGGATTCATTTTCAGAGATGTATTTCACCATAATAGCTCCAGGAAAAATGAGCATTTTCTCCTGATTGTTTAGGCCAAGCTTTTCAGATGAGTGGTAGTTTGAAACTAAACAGAATTGATCCATTTGCCAGACAAGAATCACAAACTATTCAAATATATTATCAATAAAAATGTGTGGTGTGTTGGCTCCAGGCAAGCTTCTGATTCCAAGATGGGTGAAAATTCTTACTGATGAAGACAAAGGAATAACCTATAATTATCTTCCCCAGACTCCCTTGCCAGCTAGGTCCTGGCTTGATTTCCCAGGGGGAGGTACTGGCCTAACATTGGAGGAAAAAGGAAAGGAAAACATGGCAGTTCTTGGAGCTGAGGACCAGAGAGTGTGAGGATGGGCTTCCGTCAGATCATTGGTACAGTTTGAAGGAAGCAACATTCCCAGCAGTGTCTCCAGGAGAGTGGGGACAAGAGAGAGCTGGTCACCAGCTCTGGGTAACCATTTCTCTCAGGGACTTCCTAGTAGTCGCTCTACCGCATTGACTTCCCAGCCTTTCTGACATCTGTATAAGCAATTCCTTGATCTCATTCCTCCCTTCTTAAAGACAGAGTGGATTCTGGTTTCCTATTTCACTAGCTGGTCACTGTCTGTTATAGTTGGTAAACTGTCAAGCTATTACAAGCTATTTTTCTCAGCAGTCTGTTCTAAGACTTTAAGAAAGGCTCCGGAAAATAAAAATAGATACACAAGAAAAAAATAGTACCTTCCTTTTTAAAATAAAATGATGTCATTTAGTCATCATTCTGCAATTTATAACTTATTTTCTTTAGATCGTTTTATTTGATAATATTAATGCTAGAGTTTAATTTATTATTTTCAAATTTCCAGTTGAATCATAGTTTTAAGTAGTGTACATTATTTATCCTGTATCTTTTAAGAAATGGAAGAACTATGACTTGAACTCAAATCTTTTAATTCCAAGAACAAAGCTTTTTGTCTTAAGTCTTTAAATTTTAAGGAAATGAGCTGGGGATTTAGCTCAGTGGTGCCACTGCCTGCCTTGCAAGTGCAAGGTCCTGAGTTCAATCTCTGGTAACAAAAAAAAAAAGGAAATTGCATTCAAAAGCCAAATTGGTTTTATAAATTTTGCTGTTCCATAAAAAAGAAAATTTCTTTGTTAGCGCAAATGTGCTGCTTTCTCTATATAGATGACTATAGTATTCTATTCTTTGAGCATACTCAAGAGTAAATTCTTTCTCTGGGTCTTAACATCTTAAAATACATGAATTTAAATACGGCAGAAAAAATTAGAAACAATCAATTTTAACCATCACATTCTTATGTTTGTTTGATTTTCACTAGTGGTTCTTATTGTTAATCTCATGGACTGTTGTCAGAAAAAATACAAAGCTTTTTAATTATCTGAGAAAATGAGAGACAGCATGTGGGCCTCCCCAGATAGTATCTCAAGCTTCCAAATTTTTTTCACACAAGATCACACTTATACATTCTGACAGGTTACACCATTTCCCAGGATGACCTGCCATCTGGCCAAGGGAGGAAAACAAATTTGGGCTCTGTCGTTATTTAAATATCATGTTATTTTCAAGCTGAGAGTCAATAAATATATACCAGATCACAGGTTCTTAAAACTTTGACTGTAAATCACAATCTATTTAGATTTGTGACAAGACCATGGAAAGAGGTAAAGATCAGCAATTACATTGCCCTAACATGATTGAAAAATCGCATCATTTTTGAACAACAGAAATGAAGATTTATAAATGAAGGACGTGAAAATTTAAGAGAAGTTTTCTTAGGTCAAGATGAACTTGTGAGATCTCTTTTAAAACATTAAGACATAGAAAAACACATGGCAAAATGTGCCCGCATGAAACTTTACCACGGGTAAGCATCCCTAATAAACGCTTTAACCAGGTATTGATTGGTTTTGACTAGGATGCTGATTTATAATGATTTTTATATATTATCAGAAACAGCATATGATATGTTTTAGGAAATTTTCTCTTAATGAATGTCATTAAAATTACATCCCAGTTCACTCTTTTTATGAAAGTGTTGGGGTTTTTTGGTCCTTAATTGTTCATTTTTCTTTCCAAATTCCAGAAGTGAAACCACATGCAATTTTAAATGCTTATTGAGGCCAGAGAACATGAAAAGACCCACAATTAGAATTAGTTTGTAAAATAGGTATGGAACATTAGGCATGAGGCATGAAGATTTATAGGGGAAAAAAAGAAGAAAGAAATATATTAGGCAGGGAAGGGGGATGGGGAAAATAAAGAAGAATCATAATATATTTTGTACAGGTACAAATTCCCTGGGATGAATGTGATTATTATATATATCAAAAGTGTACCAATAAAATTAAGAAAAAGAAACATACTAGGTAAATCATCAAAATAAGACCTTTAATTCGTGTTTTCTTTGGTATTTTTAAAAGAACTTCATCAGCTATAGATTTTTGGGGGGTGGAAAGTCATTGTCTCCTGCCCTTCAAGAGGCTTACACAACTTTGCAGTTGCCAATGACCTCTGCTTCTGGGAGATCAAGGAAGGTGTTACAGCCTAGCAATTAAGAAAGTGGACTGAGACATCAGATAATGTGATTAATTGCAACTGGATCATACTCTTGCATGCTCTTTGAATTTATGCAAATTATTCATATATTCTACATCTCAGGTTTCTTACCTTGTTGATTACCTTGAAACAACTCTGATTTTGGCAAAGACAACAAAAGTTCTAAAAGTGAGACTGCCTGATTGCTAATGATCCTAGTACACAAGGAGATTGAGCTTTCTCTCTGTTCCCTTATTTACTCTGATATAGCAATGATCATGTATTTAGATGACAGTAGGTAATACAGAGACCTAAAGTTTTCATTTTTTATTAATAAAATGAGAGATACACACAGACTATTACATATACAAACTTGAAGGCTACTGAGTTAGTTGTCTTTATTACAAGCATTCTTTTCACCATTAAGCCATCATAGATTTGCCCTGATTCCTTCCCCTGTGATAAAGCAGTGAGCACATTAGAATTCTCTGACCTGGGAAGACCTAGTTTTATCAACATGAAGTGGGGACTCAAGTAGTGATTTGTGTGCAGATGCATATTCATGAAGCATATTGTGCTGTGTCACTAAATCCCAAGTCAGACCTCAGCATACTTCAAGTATTACTAATCTTTACTTTACTTCTGAAATCTATTTTGGTGAATTATCTCTCCTGTTCCTGACAATGGAGTAAATGTAAGCAAAGCATTTATACGACAACTATGTCTACATGTTAAACACCCTTTACAAAGTACTTTTAGGGGGTAAATTCATTGTAATTGATAATTCTGTGTAATCATGGTATATTATAATACACATTACTGTTATTATTACACAGTTTTCTACCACATAATAATATATCTTAAAATTTCCTATTTTTATTTTTAGGAAAATTCACAGTATCTTTCTTCAAAAGTTATTATAACTATTTAATGAGGTAGTCCAGATAAAGCACTTAGCAGATTGACTGCCCATAATAAACATGTACTAAATTAACATTAATCAGTTTGTAATTCCAAGTGCTAATGTGAAGTTCAAATGAAATAACAATATATAAGAAGATGCTTTCATGGTAGCTGTATACATCTAAGTGTTCTCCCTATATATTTAACCCATTCCTGGGCTTAATTCAGGGAACTCAGGTAGGGCATTGACTCAAGAATAAAAAAGCAGGACATTCAGTCATTCAAATGATTCATCAGTTTCATTCAATGTTATACAGAGAAAAAGATAAGGAATAATTTGAGGATACTGAGCTGTAATGAAAATTCTAACTTGAAGACTTCAATTAACAACATTCAATTCAAGTCAACAAATAATACTGGTTAGTTATTAGGTCCCTTTCTCCATGTAACAACGTAGTGTCACATTTAAGATTTTAAAAATTGTAAGTTTGCTTACTAATGGTATTCCATGTTAATAGATTTATTCAAATCATAGTGTTCAAATTAATATCCTATAATAAAATAAATTGTATCACTACTAGAAATATTTGTTCTTAACAGAATTCAGGGTCCTGGTAGATTAAAAAATTGAAAAATTTAGAAAATGCTTTTCAGTTAATTGTGTGACATGAAATTAGATTAAGAATGAAATAGATCACAGAGAAAATCATACATTTATTTAGTTAAATATAATAAAATTTTAGGACTGTACAGATATAAAAAATCCTATATTATTGGAAATATATCATCAGTCAGGACTATTAAATGATATTCAAGCAAATCAATTAAATAAATTTTAAAACTTTTACTTAAAAATAGTCAAGCACACATAGAAGATTAACAAATAAAAAGTCTAAACCAAACACAAAATAATATTAAAATTAATAAATAAGGTAATACAGAATGTGATAATAAGGTAACATTTTCACCTATCTAATGAGTTGGTGTTTCACAGAAGAATAATTCCCAGTGCTGGTGAGGATGGTTTTAATTGATATACCTTAATTAAATTGTAAGTTACTGTTAAGAATGGCTGTTAATATCAAATACAGTAAATATTAGAGCAAAGAATGGTACCAGAGATGAAAAAGTTCATTTTATAATGTTACATGGTTCAATTAAACAGGAAGATATAGCCATTTCAAAAATTTAAATATTGCACTCATTAATAGAACTTCAATATATAAAAAATAAAATTATTCGAACTTCAAGGAGAAATGAATAAATTGACAATTGTTATGAAGGTTTTCAATCATGTTCTCTAAATACTTGGTAGGACTAGAATATGGAAGTAACTAAATATATAGAAAGTTTGAACCCTACCAACTAGCCTGATTCTCATATATAGAGTATGTCACCCATGAACAGGAAAATACACATGCTTTTCAAATTCACATGAAACTTTTATATGGATGGACTGTACTCTGAGTCATGGAACATATTCTGACTCATAAAACCAGCCTCAATACATTGAATTCAATGAAACCTGCAGTTCAAACTGTAGAACCATTTTTATTTAATTTTTAATATAATTTTATTGGTACACTTTAGGTATACAATATAATGACATTCATCATTGCAAATTTGCACCTTTACATAATCCATCTTGGCTCTTATTTTTTCCCCCTTCTCCTGCCCTCACTTCAACACCTCCATCCCTCTCTATCTACAAGGACTTTTTTCCATTTTTTCATTTTCTCATATTAATTCCATTCCCTTCTTTCCTTTCCCCTACCCTTCCCACTTCCATTTCCCCTTTGCCCCTTTTCTTCCTAGCTCCCATTATCTATTATACCTTTTAGTCCTTATTTACACTTTCAATTTCTCACACTACAGAAACTGGTATTTCCACGTGTGTCCTACTTATTTCACTTAAGAGTATCGCCTTGAATATCCATTTAGCTATAAATGT
This sequence comes from Heterocephalus glaber, assembly GCF_000247695.1. The sequence continues at coordinate 2,438,426 of NW_004624843.1, read as the reverse complement.
CTCTAATTTCTCAGTTTTTATGGCTGAGTAGTACTCCATTTTATTTTAAAAAACCACATTTTCTTTATCTATTCTCCAGTTGATGGGCAATTGGGCTATTTCCAAGTTTTAGCTATTACAAATTGTGCCGCTATAAACATGGGTGCACATATATCACTGTGGTATGATTCTTTTAATTCTTTGGGGAAGATACCCAGAAGGGAAATAGCTGAGTCAAATGGGACTTCTAGTATTAGTTCTTTGAGGTATCTCCACACTGACTTCCACAGTGGTTGCACCAGTCTGCACTCCCACCAGCAGTGGAACAATGTTCCTGTTTGCCCACAGCCCTGCCAGCATTTGTTATTGGTTGATTTCATGATAGCAGCCATTCCTTTTGGGGTGAGGTGGAATCCCAGCATTGTTTTCATTTGCATCTCTTGAATGACCAGTGATGTTGAACATTTTTTCTTATGTTTATTTG
>NW_004624843.1:2381496-2437242 GCF_000247695.1 Heterocephalus glaber | reverse complement strand
TTATAGGGATGGCAGTGTTGGTTGAGCATTGGAAGATCCACCCTCAAAAGTCATCAATTAAACAGAGGAAAGGAAAAAGCCATATGATCCTGTCACTAGTTGGAGTAAAAGAATTGGACTAAATTACACAGCTGTTCATGGTAAAAGCTATCAGGAGACTAGAAGTAGAACAGAACCTTCTCAACAAATTAAAGACATGTACTCCATACTTCCAGTGAGAATACCTTATATGAATGAAATGTTCAAAACGAGATGTGTGGGCTGGCCCCATGTTTGTATACTTCTGCTTTGCATTTTATATAAAGTGTGTCACCAGATCTTAGAAAAGGAGTCACTAAGAGAATGCAGCATATTTCACAGAATCAAATTACTATGATATATATCGTTAGGGATTCTTTTTTTCTCATAGTTTCCAGATGGAAGTGAATATTGAACAACAGTATAAATTACATTCGTGTAATATAATAAAATAAAATGCCTTTGAAACTTTCCAAGCTGTTCATGTCACAATATCTAGATTTTTTGCTAGATGACTTTTTCTTTTGTTCCACTAATACATGTTTGTAGAATATAATTTTTGCATTCCTTTGGGGAGTTTGTATGTGTATATAACATACCTTAATTCCTTTTCTCATTCCCTTTCCCAGCTGCCTCTATCACTTGATCTCCTTCCCATCTGAGAAAAATCTATCTTCCTATTTCTTATTATCTTTTTATTTTGCTGTTTATTTGTAATTTAGTTTTCTCATATAAGAGAAACCATGCAGTATTTACACTTGCATGCCTGACTTATTTTACTTAACATTGTGGTCTCAAAATGCATCAATTTTTCTACAGGTGACTCAATTTTATCCTTCTTTATGATGGAGTAATACTCTATTATGTGTAAATACATTTTCTCTATCCACTCATTTGTTGATGGACATATAAGGTTTTTCCAAAATTTAGCTGTTATGAATTGCACTGCTATAAATACGAGTATGCACATACCAGTGTAATTCCAATACTCTCTCTCTCTCTCTCTCTCTCTCTCTCTCTCTCTCTCATATCACCCAATACCAGATCCACTGCATTCTTTTTACTTTATGGTAGTGTTTTACATTAAATAAGATTCATAAAGACAATTAGGTTAATTTTTTTGTCAATTTGTTTTGCATTTTCAGTGCTAGGGTAATGTGTTTTGTTAGCATCATCAATAATTATGCTGATATCCATGGCTGGTATAATCCAACTAGTGCTAAAGAGACTTGCAGAATTGAAGTGGGAAATATTGTACTTGATGATGTGAGCACAAACTCAAGAATAATGGGTTTTGTAAACTTAAATTACTTTTACCAGCTTTTTACAACTGAATTTTTTATTTGCTTTGTGCTTTTTCACACTACAGTTGATTCCAATTATTTGAGGAACAGGACATATTTTCTTGATTATATTTCAGTGAGCAACCATTGTATCAGAAATTGACTAGAAAAAAATGAAAATGTATCTTCCTGTATCTTAATTAGCACCTGCCCCATGAGGTAGTGAATACATGAATGTAAACTGGGGAGGGTTTCATGTTGATCTTTTTTAAAGAGTTTTTAAATCATTTGTATATTGAATTTGTTTTGGCTTTTAAAATGTTATGGGAAAAAATAATCTTGAACTGGATTCTAGTAGTATCATTTTTGTTTTGATGAATATTTTATTTTGTTCCTTAAAAACAGCATTTCAGGGTTAGTTTTTAGAAGAGATTTGTTGCTTAGACTCTGCTTATAGTTTTCCTGCAGCCATTAACCCCATTTAAAACTGTAACTAAAAAAATTACTCCGCAAATCATCAGTAATTTGGGCTTTCCTACTCTGTTTGGATCTTAGCCTTTGTATCCCAAACATCACTGTCGACAAATGTTGCTTCTTTGGGGAGGTTTTGGAGTTCAATGTCTGTCAGGCTATCTGCTTGAAAAAACCAATGCTGAATAGGACACACATGTGTAAGTATCGAATAGTTTCTCTAATGTGAGAAACCAAAAGTGTAAATAAGGATTAAAATGATTAAAATGAATAACTGATAATTTGAAATATTTAAAGGTCCAAAGGTGGTGGGAGGGGAAGGGGAAAGGAAAGAAAGGAAAGGAAAAATTATGAGAAAAGAAAAAAATGGAAATGAAATCTATGTAAATATGGAAGGTGGAGGGGGTGAAGGGTGCACAGGTAATGAGGAAAAAAATAAGAACCAAGATTCATCACGTACCGGTACAAGCACCAAATGATAAATGTAAACGTACTGTATACCTAAAATGTACCAATAAAAGAATTTTTTTAAAAAAACCAATGCTGTAGTTTCTAATGAAATAGAATATGTTTGTTCCTTCACAAGGATGTTCGTAATTTTGTCCAAAACTGAAAACTATGCCTGGACTATATAAGAAGAGTTAATTATGAAGATTTTAAACAATAAATTTGCTTGCTTCTAAGTATTAATATTGAATCCATGAAATACATACAAAAGCTTTCCTTATGGAATGTAAGGACAAATGTAAGTCTCAGGATACACTTGTTGCTTGGGAAATGTGAGATGATATTTGAATCTATATCCTCAGTAGTCTTTGCATGGATTATATTTTTTTACTGACCTGAATTTGTATACACACTTACAATTGTGCCTACAGTCGATGAGTCAAATGTTATCTTAGATCTAAGACTTTTTTCTAAGTGCACTGAAGTACTTTTGTAATGATATTCATCATTTTTTTTGGCTAGGAAATCAATGATGCATGAAAAACTTAATAGCCACACAGTATCCAATACTCTCGAGGATACCATGTTGAAGGAAAAGCTGTTTTATTTTGAAAATCTGTTATACTATGTTGTGAAATTACTGTGCCTAGGGTGTTTTTCCCACCACTTTAATCTATCACATAAATTAGTTTTCAGACACTTTTAGTTAGCACAAAAAATAGAGCTATCTGATCATGCAGGAGAGTTCATCTTCAGATGACCCTGAGTCCCGAGACAGAGCTTAAAAGGAACACTGATCAAATCCATGGACAGTATGTGCTGAGAAACAACTGCCTTCATATTTAAACATTGAATGAAAAGGATGCAAGAAAGTGCAAGGTAGAAAAAAATGATGGTGAGATGTTGATCACATGTGAGATAATGTGATAGATCATGGAGAAATATGTTTTTAGGTGACTAATAAATGTGTCTTCTCACTTCCTTCTGCTTTAAAACAGCATCTGCTAAAATCACCTGCTCAAGTCGTACTGGCTGGCAGCTCCTGTGATAAGACTGGCAGCATTAGCCCCAGGATTTATGCTGAAAGTGACACTTCCTGCATAGCAGCCTAGGTTTGGAAGAGAAATTCACTGCAGTGCCCGCCATATTTAGGAGTGGTAGTGTAAAGAGCCATTATTAAAAGGACATATTGTTTGGGACTGAGCTACTCGGGGAATTAGAGCTCATAGAAAAACCATACTTCAGGGATTTTTGGAGTCACCATTCAACAGTGAGTGCTTGAAAGATAGTCAAAAGTACACTTGTGAAGAGGGAAAGGGCTAGTCTCAGACCCTCAGAGAAGTTTAAGTAGTGAGAAGCTTAAGCTGTAGAGGACACTGTGCTGAGAATCCAGGTGTGATTTCAGAAGAGGCTGAATCTGGAAGCTTGGCTCCTCCTGCTGCCTGCAAAGGTTACACATTAGCAAAGACACACACAGACTAAAAGTGAAAGGATGGAAAATAATATTCCATACTAATCAACCTCAAAAGCAAGCACAAATAGCTATATTTGTATCTGACAAAACAGACAGCAAGGTAAAATTAGTCAGATGAGATGAAGACTGCTACAGATTGATAAATGGAACACTTTACCAAGGAGATATAAAAATTCAATAAAAATTTATACAAAAGTATATATGCACCAAATATCATTGTGCCCAATTTCATAAAACAAATGTTAATCAACACAATAGGCCCCAAAACAATAATAGTGAGTGAATTCAATTCTCCACTCTCACAAATACATAGCTTGTGCAAACAAACAAATAAAAACCAAAAATCATCATAGTTAAAGTATACCATAGATCAAAAGGACTGAACAGATGTCTGCAAAACATTCCATTCATGAACTACAAAATACAATCTTTTCTTTCAGCAGCTCATAGTCATTTCTCAAAAACAGATCATATTTTAGGCCACAAAGCAATACTGAACCAATAGAAGAATTCAAATAAATTTCTATGCTGGGTTTCACACTTTCTTTGGTCTAACTTTTTTTTTTTTTGTACCAGGGATCGAACTCAGGTCCTTGCACTTGTGCAGCAGGCGGCGAAACCACTGAGCTAAATCCCTGGCCCCTTTGGTCTAACTCTTTCCTGTTCTTCTATTTCTCCCTTTTGGAATGGAAATGTTCAACCTGTGCCACTGTAGGTTGGAAATTTAACAGTTTGCCTTGAGTCTCAGAGGAGACTTGGACTTGGGCTTTTCAGCAATGGTTGAACTTTTAAGACTTTGGTGGTACTTAGAGGTGGACTAAATGCATTTTGTTTCATGAAATGGACATGGGACAGGGATGGAATATTATACTTTGGATCTGGAGTACCCCCAGCCCATTCTTCTGTGAGTGCAAGGAAGTACCATAGCTGACTTGCTGTTAGGAAGTATAGCCTGGTTAGTGACAGGTCACCATCTCCTCCCCATGTCCTACTGTCTCTCCCTACCCCCCCCCCTGCTTCATGGCTGCCATGGGCTAAGCACATTTTGCTCTGCCCTGCCACTCTGTCATTGATTCTTCCATGCATCCACCTGGCCATGAAACTTTGAGCTAAAATAAACCTCTCCTCCTTTAAGCTTTGGGTGGCAGGCATTGTGTACCAAAGATGAGAAAGTGACTACAGTATCTCCCATGTTCATGGATCAAGAGAATTAATATTGTTAAAATGATCATATTACTGAAATCATTCTACAGATTCAATGCAATTCCCTTTAAAGTGCCAATGCCCTCAGAGCTAGACTTTTAAAAATCCAAAAATTCACACAGCATCTCCACAGATTCCAAATAGCAAAGGCAATCCTGAGGGGTGGGGGTGGGGGGGAAGCAATGCAGAAAGTATCAAAATATAAGATTTCTACAGAGTTGGAGTAACAAAAACAGCATGTTACTGGCATAAGAGCAGACATATAGACCCATGGAATAGAGTAGAAGACACTTCTATAGCCATTTAATTCAGGATAAAGGTGCCAAAATATATACTAGAGAAAAGACAGCCTCTTTAACAAATCCTGCTGGGAAAACTGGACAGCCACATGTAGAAGATGGAAACTATATCTATCTATCTCTAAGCAAAATGGATCAAATATCTAATGGTGCTAGATCCAGTTAATAAGCTCGATTTGCATACTCTGTAAAGTTTTTATGAGGCTGCCTTTCCAGTGGATGGCACTGGGCAGCACCATTCACTATATTTTTTGATCAAACCACCTAAGGACAATCACAATAGTGGACTTCATGCAGTGGTTCAATAAGTGGCAAAAATAATGGGAAAGTGTGTTGGAAGTAAGGGGGAGTATTCTCAGGAAGACTGATGGCAAAATATCTTTTACTCTAATAAATTTTTAAAAATTTAAATATTCACCATATATTCTGATCACCTCCTGTACATCAAAATACAGAAACAGGTAATGAGTTCCAAAATAGGATTCACTGCCTCAAGATATAATAATAAGTATGAGCAAATGGCATCACATCAAATTTATAAATTTCTGCACAGAAAAGGAAACAATATAAAGTGAAGAGACACCCTACAGAATAGGAGAAAAATTTTGCTGGTTACTCTCCTGAAAAAAAGATTAATAATCACAATACAGAAAGAGCTGTTCTCACTAATGACTTGCCATTCTTTTTTTCTGAATATTTTTTCTTCCACTGTCTCATAAATCTATTCCACATGTTTTCTTCTACTTTCAATCCACACTATCCCTTCTCCTCTTCATTCTCAGATGACAATCCTTATTTATTTATTTATTTATTTATTTATTTATTTATTTTCCCCTTCTTATTTATTGAGAAAATTTAAAAGGAGTCAGAAGAAAACATCCATCTATTTCCAGCACAAAATTGACCAGCTTACTCACATGTGCGTGTAGTTTATCTGCTTTTCCTTCTCTTACAATGGCTAAACTGTTCATCATTGTATGTTGGGTCTCAGACACTCTCAAGAATCTGCTTTTGCAATTGGTCCTCTTTCCTCCACTGTCAAATTTCTTTCTCTCTACTGCATCAGCTCATTTGCCTACAGACATGCTATAGGTCTTTCTTCTCTGAACAAACATACTAATACACATACATACATACCTCAGAAAACTCTCTTGATTCACTTGAAACTTCTTTTCAAGCTATCATCATGTTTCAGTGTCCCTATTTGGAAAATAAATCTTGAATATAATTGTTCATAACTTCTGTCTACAAGTGTCTCCTTTCATTCTGTCTTGATTGCACTACAATTAGCTTTTAGTACTTATTACTCCAATAAAACTAATTTTGTTAAGATCATCAGCAATTTATTAGCGCTAAACCCAATGATTAATTTTTACTACTTGTGTTACTTAAGTCTTAATTATTATACACACAATAAAAAATCCTAAAAATATGTTACAATTTACCAATATGGAAATATGCAAAACTTAACAGAACTGAAAGGAGAAATAGATAATTTCACAGTTACCCTGGGAGATTTTAATCGTGACATTCTTAGTAATTGAGAGTTAAGTAAAAATGGAAAATAAAAAGAATGTTATTTAAAATTTGAGATGACAATTTATAAACTTGTCTTAAATGAAACTGTATGCTATGGGACATACATTATTTCAGATTTCACAAGAACATTTACCTATGATAATGTGGTGCTCAAAAGATAACAATTCAGAATATGATTTATATTACAGAAAAAATATGAAATCAATAACAAAAAGATACTTTAAACAATAAATGGAAATTAAGAAATTGTACATCTAAAAAACTCTGGCTTGCAAAAAGGAATCAAATAGAAATTAGGAAATTTTGAACATAAATAACTATGAAGAAATACATATCAAATGTGTAGATGCAACTAAACATTGCTTAAAGGAAAAGTATAATGTTAACTTCATAATTAGAATAGAATAAAGTTTGGAAAATCAGTGACTTCATGTTCATCTCAAGAATTTAAACAATGAGAAAATTAACCCAAAGTATATATACAAAATATAGGAAAAATAAATGTAAATGGCAATTAAATAGAACGTAAATGTGTAAGTTCAATAGAGAAAAGCAGCAAAGGCAAAAAAACCTTTTAAAGGACTAATATATTTGATAAATCTCTAGTAATGTGTGTTTATAAAGGAAAGAGAGACAAAAAAGCATAAAGGAGGCAGAAGAGAAGAAAAGGGGGAGAGAGAGCTCAAGTTAGCAACATTACAAGTGAAAAATAAGATACATTTCACTATTTATGAATATAAATGATATAAAAACTTGACTGTAATATGACCATGCCTCAGTAAACTTCACAATTTGATAAAATGTTTAAATTCTCAAAAATTGAAGAGTAATGAAGTGAAGTAAATGAAAAAATATGTATATATGTACATATATATGTAATAGAAATGGATTCTGCATTCAAAATCATCCCATAAAATTGAGTATACTGACTTTAGAAATGTTTACAAAGAATAGCATGATAAAGTAGAGTTTTGCACAATATGCAAAGCTGTCTTGACATTTTAAAATCTAATGTTATTCTCCACATTAACCCAACAAAATAAGAGCATTTTGGTCATCTAAAAAAGGTAGAGAAAAGCCATGTACACTCATAAAAATATTTTAATATAACAATACTAGTAAATAATTCTCCAGTCTCATCAAGAATTAGCAAAATTCTTATAGCTAATATCACACTTAGTGGTTAAATATTTAAAATCTCTCATGAAATTAAAATGGTGCATCATCACCAGTTATATCTGACATCATACTAAAGGTCTTTGCAATGTTATAGGGTGAGAAAAAGAAACATAATTTATAATTGTAAAGGAAAATAATTTCCAGAGTAGTAAACTAGTACTTAGAAAAATCCACATAATAATCTATTAGAATTCATATGTGGATTTAACAAGGTAACTGAATTTAACATCAATGTGTAAAAAAAAGTAATAGTATTTCTATATACCAGTGATAAGTAACCAATATTTGTATTCTAAACATTACCCATCAAGTAGCATCAAAAGTACCATCCAATATCTAGAAATACATCTGGTGAAAGGCAGGAGTTCTGTTTTTGTGTAACATAAAAAGCTGGAAAGGCTGCCTGCTCTAACCTAACAAATAAGAAAAAGCCAAATGAACTACTAAGTTCATAAGCCATAGGCTTCATGATAATCAAAAGGGGCTGGATGGAAAGGAGGTGGGACTGGCTCACCTATTGAGGCTTTGGGAAAAAGTGTTGGCAGCCATTGCATACATAAGTAAGAAAAAATCAGCTGGGCCAGGGATTTAGCTCAGTGGTTTAGCTGCCCACCTCCCAAGCAGAAGGTCCCAAGTTCAATTCCTGGTACAAAAGAAAGAAAGAAAGAAAGAAAGAAAGAAAGAAAGAAAGAAAGAAAGAAAGAAAGAAAGAAAGAAAGAAGAAATCAACTAACACAAGAGAGTTACAGGGAGACAATCCTATACATCTGGATGAGGACAGGAAGGCCCTTGGGCCCAGGATTCTATCCTATATCATAGTGAATTTCTGCTGCAAAGGAGGAGACAAGAAAAAACTCTCCTGGTTAAGAAATTTCAATTTCAAGTCAGAATGAGCCTGACAAGAAGAACGCTTGTAGAAATAATTAAGATCTCCTCGCATGCAAATGCCAAGCACACAGGAAGTTTAGGATGACCAGGACAATAGAACACCATTCTGCCAATCACTGAATGTATGGCTAGGAAGTGCCAGGACCATGGACAGGGATTCACTTTGGGGTGTGGTTATTCAGTGTGGCCACGGGAAAAGCTCCAGCATCTCAGCCCCCAGGCTCAGTTCAAGGCAACCCTTGGGAATCTGTGACAATAAAGCCTAAACCAGCAGATCTTGACTCAACACCACACATAAATAGTCAGAAAAATAGAAAGTCCCACTATGGGTGTAAATGTGCTTTACCTCGGTCCTTACCATTCATCACATTATATCTGGAATTCAATAAAAAATGATGACGCATACAAAAATATAAGGGGAAAAAAACCCACTTTCAAGATAAATGGTCAACAAAATCAGACTCGGAGATCATCCAGATGTTTTTACTGTCAGAAAATGAATGTAAAATAACTGTGTAGAAGATGGAGGATCAAAGCTAGAAGAAGAGCAGAGATGTCTCGGGTTTCTCTCCTTTATTTCTTCTGCTCTTGTAGCCTGTAATCTTTGCTCTCTTCTCAGAGAGAGAGATGCCACTTTCTGCTCAGCCCCTTTGGCTTTAGTACTATGAACTGGGGCATGCCCTTAGAGGAGATGCCATTTATATGCTGATCTCTCCAGGGGCTTTTCCCTTCTTTATAACTCTGCAAGCTCTCTGGTTACTGCCTTTGGCCATTCTCCAATACTTTCCAAGAGTTGATTTATAAATTTTATCTGAAGATTATACCTTTCATCAGCAGGAGGGTAATTGTGACACAGGCAACTTGGTCACCATAGAACCTCAGCCCCTCTGCCATAAATACTCAAATCACCGACTGGGGGTGCTTTTTCTGTTAGACTGGCATTGGCAAGTTAATTACTATCAAGTGACTTAATCAAGTTGGTATGCACTGACATGTTCTTTTTGTCTTTTCTTTGTTTGTTTTCAAGCTGCCTTAAATAAGCAAGGGGGGGATAACTCAAGGACTGTCTCTAATTTAAAAGCTGTTAGCCAATACCGGAGATATTTTTGAGGATCTTTGAGTTTTCCAACTGTGTACATACTGAAATAAAAAATTTGATTGCACTTGTTGTTGCTAAGGAATGAAGATTTTTATATCCTTGAAGAAACTGTCAGGAGAATTTTCTAAGTCAATACTTCTAATAAGCCTGCCACAGGTGCTCTGGAAATTTCCTGTCCAAAAAATAAAACACCACTCTGTCATGTCCTTTCCTTTTCATAATAAAATATTCTGATGAATCCTGGTATGATTTCAATGTGTGCAAAAATCATGTATAAAACTTGGTGATAAAATTTGTTTATTTGCTTTGTATTAAACATCTTTGTATTAAAAATCTGCACTAAGATTTGCAATAAAATTACAAAATATTTATTATATATATATTTAAAGATCTCTTGATTAAGGATGTTATTACATTTATCAAGGACTTTATTATTGTTAACTTTGAGATCAACAAACATAAAACATTAAAATTTGTAAAATCCTAGATTTTCAGAGTTGAATAGCCTGGGACAAGAAAATGACAGGTAAGTTGTAAACAAGAAGATTGAGAAGTTTGAGTTATGCACTTATCTAAAATGTTCAGCGTCCATCCACTAGTTTCATGGTGCAGAAATTTAGCTCAGCAACAAAAGTGAAAAAGAATATGGACTTGGAATCTACTGAACATTATATTCTGGTTTGAAAGCAAGTGGCAACGTAGATGTTAAAAAATGAAAATACAGAGCACCCGGGAAGAGCCTCCCCCACCGCCATTCCACACTCCTAGGGCAGAGAAGGTGAACCACGTGGGCACCAGAAGAACCCCACCCCATGGAAATGAGAAGACACATAAACAAGCCTCTAAAACAGACTTCCAGATCACCTACAGCAACCCCAAAGGGAAACAAGATGGGACAATCTGATACTAAACCACCTAGACTCCCTGAACTGGCAACAAAAGAGAATCTGGAAAAAATGAAATCAGAAATAATTTCTCAGATAACAGCAAAGATTGTGCTCATGATGCAAGACATGATTAATAAATCTAGAGAGGACACAGATTAAAAAAATAGAGGATCTGAGGAACATGATGGAATCCCAACATAGGAAACGAATGGAATCCATAAAACAGATACAAACAGATTTCCAAGAGATTAAAAACTCCACTGAAAGTCTATGCAGCAGAATGAACCAAGGTGAGGATAAAATTTCACATATAGAAGATAAGATTGCAATTAGTGAGGAGGAAGAGAAAAATTGCTTTAAAATTGTAAGGGAACATGAGAAATCAATCCAGCAGCTGCTAGATGATGCAAAGAAGAATAACATAAGACTGATTGGAGTCAATGAAGAAAGAGGAGAGAGTGCAGATGACATAAAAATGCTGTTCACAGAAGTGATGGCAGAAAATTTCCCAAGGAGGGGAAAAGAACTTGACATACAGATAAGGGAGACATACAGGACTCCAACTAGCCTTAATAAAAAAAAACTACACATAAGCATATAATAGTCAGAATTCCAGAAACCCAACCAAAGAACAAAATTCTACAAGCAGTGAGAGAAAAGAAACAAATCACATACAAAGGAAAGCCCATCAGAATCACAGCAGTCTTCTCAATGCAAACCCTCAAGGCAAGAAGTGAGGTATTTCAAGCCCTAAAGGAAAACAGCTTCCAACCCAGATTGATGTACCTTGAAAAACTATCTTTCAAAATTGATGGAGAAATAAGATACTTTCATGATAAAGAGCACCTTAGGAACTTCATGAATACCAAACCACCACTCCAAAAAATTTTAGACAATACCCTAGGAAAAGACAATGAGGATCACAACCCCAGGAACCCCAGCAGAATGAATCCCTTGGGAATGACAAATTAAACACAAAGGGGGAGAATCCACAAAAAGAAAAAGTCATGACAAGGCTTTTAAAACTTTTAACTTCATCTCCCTAATGAGTGTATAATTCAATCTTATTATTGTTCATGATTAGTATTTTTCTGATTCTAGAGTTACACACCTTTCCTTGTACTGTACTGGCTATTTATCATCTTCTTGTGTCTACTTTTTAATTGGGTTGTCTATTAATGAGCTGTAAGAGTTCTTTATATATTCTGGTCATAGTTTATATGCCTTGTAAATATGGTCTGCTTAAGGACTACTTTTCATTTTAATGATGTTAGTTAAAGTTCTAAATTTTGATGGAATCTCATTTATCAATTTTTTTCTTCTATACATCATGTTTTTTGTATCCTAGGAAGCTCTTGCCTACCCTAAATTCATAAATATTTTCCCCTATAATTTCTTCTTAAAGTATTATAGTTTTAGTCTTTCATATTTAGGTTCATAGATTCTTTCAAGCTATTTTTATATATGAAAGTAAAGGGTTGATGTTAATTTTTTATATACAGATACCAGGTGTTCTAGTGCCATTTGCTGAAAACACTATCTTTTCCTCCCCTCTTGAATTGAGTTTATATTCTATAAAATGTTAATGTTAAATAATCTTTCAAAACTCAGTGGACCATATATGTGTGGTTCTATTCCTAGATTCTCTGTTTTATTGCAATGATCTATATGTCTTTCCTTACACCAACACTGCCTCGATTACTGTAGCTTTAGAGGAAGTCTTAAAATTAGGTACTTTTCTAGGTCCTTTGTACTTCTGCGTAGCTTTTAAATCTCAATATCCAATTCTTCATTTATAGCAAGTATACATAGACCTGAATTTTTACATAAATCTTGTGTTTTCTAATCCTGCTAAATTCAAATACAAGTTCTAGGGGCTCCTAGAGATTTCTTATTATATTCTCTGTAGATGATTATTTCATCTACATATAAAGATTTTGCTTCTACCTTGCCAATCCTATCCTACTTGTGTCACTTTATTGCCAGACTATTTTGGTGGGGCCTCTGTTTCAGATGAAAAGTAAGCAATGAGTGCACAAACACAGCCAAAAGTGGTACATCCTAGTGCTCTACAGAAAAGTGGGGCATAATAGTTCATAATAATGTCTCATGTATCTTATGAGTACCCAGAAGTGAGGAGCTCAAGGCTCTAAGCACATATGATAAGGAGATAGAAATATTGACTACCTTGATTTGATCACTGCATTGTAAAAATACATTGAAATATCATATACATTATATAATTATTACATGTTATATCAAAAATTTTAAAATAAGTGTAAGGAGATGGAAATGTTAACTACCATAATTTGATAATTACATGCTGTATTCATGTATTGAATTTTCATATGGTACCCCACAAATTTGTACAATTAAATGATTTTTAAATGAAAATTATAAAGCAAATATTTAAAAGTGATCCATGGATAATAACTAAAAAAATTAAAGACTGATACTAGTATTAATGTTTTTGATATTTTTGAGTAGTTTTTACATGAGCTTGCAACTTATTCTTTGAATAATGAAACGAAGATTTGTTTAGTGCATGAAAAATGCCAAATATACATGTAAGTAGGTCATAAATCCTCCTCCCCAAAGTGTCACAGCCTAGACGGGAAAGCACAAAAAAATCACAGTGGCAATTTGACAAAAGTTACCTGTGGAATGAGAATGGGGAGAAGAGAAGTTGGCATAAGAGAGCTTCAAAAAAGTTTTCTCTGAAGTGGTAATAATGCAATTGAACCTTAAGGAAACAAAGGTCAGTACAAATGGAGAAGGGAGGGTGATAGTAGGTAGAACAAAAAGCACATGGGAAATAGGAAGGTAGAAAATCACTGCTCATTAGCCTTTCTGGCTGACAAGTTGTTAACTACAAAAGCAAGACATCACATCCAGATCTACCAAAGTTAGATGGCATATAAGCAAAAAATCTACAATCTTGATTAGTAGAAAAGAATGCACACTATTAGAGGTCTAGCACTTTATAGCCTTTTGACAGCTGGCAGAGTGAATAAATCAGTAAATATATAGATGAATAACAATATGTGACTCATTCTGTGGTGGGGAGAATAATGACCTCCAAAGATATCCACATCAAAATTCCTGAAAACTATAAACATGTTATCTTACCTGGAAAAAAGCTATTTTTCTAATATGATTAAGAATCTTGAGATGGGAAGATTAGTTGGTTATCCAGGCAGATCTAATGTAATCACACAGATCCTTAAAGATGAAAATTGAAGGCAAAAACATACAGATCCAGAGTGAAGCAGAGGAAGGAAGACTCATTCAGCCCTTACTGCCTTTGGAATCGGAGGAAGAAGCCAGGATCCAGGGAATTCAGGAAGCCTTTAGAGGCTGAAAGCCAAGGGAGCAGGTTCTGTCTATAATTGTCATCTCTGCTGACATCTCACTTTTAGCCACCAGGACCCATTTCAGATTTCTGACTCTCAAAACTGTAAGAAAATATTCTGTATTGTTTTATGACACTAAATGTGTGATAATTTATTATAGCAGCAATAGAAAACAAGCACAGACTACCACAGTGCAAGGTGCAGGGGAAAAAAGAAACTCAATTTAGAAAAAGACAGTGAGAATTATTAGACAGTTTGACCGAACTCTAATTTTTAGAAGCTACTGGCTCTGCTGGTTCTTCATTTTATAGGAGGCTTGTTTTAGAACTTCTTACCTTTCATAATAATGGGAACCAATTCTCCTAATAAATCCTGATATATATATGTGCCATTCAGGCACTTAGAGGCCTCTGCAGCCATGATCTAAGGGGTACTGGTTACTTCTCAAGACAATGATAGACTTTGGAGTCATCCACACTGTAGTGGTTTTGTGGACATGCAGAATGCAAGAGTTTTGGGGTCAGGGAGGCTTCCAGCTAGATTTCAGAGGAAGACCCATGAGGCCAGGCAGTGCACTCCTGAGAGGGGAGGATATGCAGCTGTAAGAATGATGCTTAAAATGCACTGAGGAGCCAAGGAATTTGGAAAAACTAGGAATGTGGAATATCTGAAGAATGCCATGGGAGTGAGGAAATCCACCCCAATAGAGAGGCCATGGAGGCTGCAATTGACAATGCTATAGTAGTAAAGCTGACCAACCCATTTAGATTTCATATCTCACCATCACCTGCCTCAGGTGCTGGACACAGAGCAATAGGATATAATGTTTGCCTTGCTGGGTTTCAGTCTTGCTTTGGTCACATTCTTTTCTCTATTCCTTTTAGAATGGGAATGTTTACACCCCATACCATTGCCTGTCAGCAGCATTTAACTTTCTTTTTGACTTTTATACTCTACCTAAAGTATCATAGAAGAAGGGTTTTTTGTTATTGTTGTTTGTTTTTTGTTTTTTGGTTTTTTTAAAAAAGGGGAAAGGTTTATTTGGCTTACAGTTCTTTTTTTAACTGTGTATCCTTTTATTGGTATATTTTAGGTATAGAATATAATGACATTCATCATTGGAAATTTGCACCTTTACATACTCTCTTGGTTTTTATTTTTCCCCCTTCCCCTGCCCTCCTTTCAATCCCTCCATCCCTCCCCTCCCTATTTACAAAGACTTTGTGTTCCATTTTTTCATTTTCTCATATTAATTCCATTCCCTTCTTTCCTTCGATATGAGAGCGTTCTGGCTGCAACATCTGTCACCCCATTAATTGCCAGGGTTGATTTGGCAGATCTGGCTGGCTAGGCAGGTGTCCCCTTCCTCCCTCACCACTCCATGTGTGTCCCTCCCAAAGCTGCCTGCTCAGTGGAAGAGGACAACCACCCCTGATAGAGGAGGACCGTTTCTTTGGTCAAGGGTATATGAGTAGCTGTGCTTCCCTGCTAGAACCTACAAACAATCTCTCATACAGGGCTTTGAACTTGGACCTTTTAACAATGCTGAAACTGTTGACAAATCTTAGAGATGAACTAAATATGTTTTTCATAAAGAGGTGTGCATGAGATTTTGGAGTGTCAGGGATAAAATATTATGGTTCAGATCTAGAATTTCACCCCCAAATTCTTATGCACCCAGATGTGGGTGTTTTGGGAGGTGATTTTATCATGAGGTTGATATTCTCACCAGTGGATTCATTCACAGGTGTATTTTCCAGCTGAGTGTGCTGTTGGCTGAGGGGATGTGATCATACTTGGAAGGTTACTGAAGATGTGGCCAGGAAAGGTATATCTCTCACCCTGGCTCCTCCTTTTTCTGTCTGCTTCCTGGATGCCATGATGTGAGCAGCTTTTCCTTTGTTATGCCCTTCTGCCATCCTGTTTCTGCCTTGGAGCCAGCTAACCATGGACTGAAACCATGAGCCAAAATAAACCTCTCCTCCTTTAAAAAAGTTACAGGTGTTGGGTTTTATATCTCAACAATAAGAAAGTGACTAAGAAGGCCAGTGGAAGCAAATTGCGGCAGCAAGAAAAACAAACTTTAGGACAAAGCTGTCTAAAAATGATAGCATTCAGACTCTCAGCAGAGGAGCCAATTTGATCCTAGCTGATAAATTTTACTTTTTATGCTTCCCAGAAATCAAGAATACTTGTGATCAAGCCAGGAATGGTGATGCATAATTATGATACCAGCATGGAGGAGGGCAGGAGGATTACAGATCCAAATCAAGCCTGGGCTATGTAATAACTTAGTGAGACCCTGCCTCAAAAAAAGGGGGAATGGCTTGGGTGGTAGCTCATTGTGAAGGCATGGGTTCCTTTACCAGTATAGCAAAAGCAAAAGAAAAAATGTCCCTGTGACCTTCACATCTGAAACTTAAATTTTCTGAAGGAGTTCAGATTACAGTACTAGAAATGAAACAAAACAAAGCCTTAGTCTTGGTTCTTGTTGATTTCTATTTTCAATTTGAATACCGTGAGTTTCCCTAAGTGTATATGAAACCACAGTAGAAGGTTTAAATGAAGTATGAAATAATGTTGCACACTTAACTAGCTGTGTTCACTGGGACAGGAAGGGCTATGCTTTGAACCACTGTTGGCAGTGGAGCCATGTGAAAACACTAAGATGGAAATACAGCTGTTGTTTCCAAATCCAAGGTAAATACTGTACATGTTAGTATGAAATAATTCATGCGATATAAAGTCTACCTATTTTAAATTCATACTAAAAATCTAATATCTAGACTAACTTTAGCATGATCCATAATGGTAGCAGCTCTATTTAAATGAATTGTTTGCCTTTTCTGTCCATCTAGGAAGCAAGAGGAGTACAGCTATTTGAGGTAAATTCAGCATGGAGCTGTTTTTGCTGTAATAGACACTGATTACTCCTTCTGAAGTTTCCTGGAGAATCGCATTGTTGTTCATATGATTCAGGACGACTTGGCCCCATCCTACCTCTAGTACAAACTGGAAGGCTGGTTGATTTAAGCCAACCCAAGATTTATTCCACTGTTAACTATTTTTGTCCCAGGGTCAAGTAAATTAAATCAGTCATTATAATCCACTGCTCCCCAATTGCTAATTCTGATAGTGAATTTTGTGTTTACTTGACTAACATAGCTGGTAAGGCTTTATTGCTGGTGAGGGTGTTTCTTGTAAAGATTAGCATTTAAATCAGCAAATTGAGTGAGAACAAAGATCTGCCCTCATCCAGTGTCCACAAGGACCATTCAATGAGCGGAGGGTCCCAAAAGAAGAAAAGGCAGAGAGAAGGTGAATTTGGTCTCTCATTCTTCTGTAGCTGGGATATCCTGCTTCTACTTCCTCTGGTGGTAAGAATTCCAGTTCTTTGGCTTTTGGACCCAGATCTTATGCCATCTTACCAGACACACCTCTATGTTCTCAGGTCTTTTTCCTTGGACTGAGAGTTGCACCATTAGCTAGCTAGTTTTAAGTTCCTGAGGGTTAGAATGAGCCATGTTTCCAGACTCCTTTGTTTTCCAGATTGTAGGTAGCTCATTGTAGGACTTCTCACCCTCCATCATCATGTAAGCCAATTCTCTTATAAACTCCCTCTCTCCCCTCGACCATCCCCTTTCTATTGGTTCTAGCTCTCTGGAGAACCATGAATTATATACTACTGAAGGCATATGTGACAGCAAGGAAAACACACTTTGGAACAAAACTGTCTAAAATGCAGGCTCCTAGCAAAAGTGGGTACTTCTTTGTTACTCAGGTTTGTGAAATGTCAGGGAATAGATTTCTCAGAGGGCACAACATTGGATTTGCAATTCCCTTGATCCCTTGGAAGCAATTTAGTATAAATAATAGCCTCTTGGCATCCATATTCCTAGCCACAAAGACTCTGCCCACTCAGAATCTTTCAAAAAATCAGCTGTATTTCTGGTTCCCTAAGTGTGGTAGACAAAATAATAGTCCTCCAAAGATACGTGTATTATTCTTTGAAAACTTTGACTATGCGAACTTACTCAGAATAAAGGTACTTTTCATTGTGACTAATTCAAAGATCTTGACTTGGGAAGATTATGCTGGGTTATCTGAATAAACCCAATGTGATCACAAGGGCTCTTATAAGAGAAGGAAAGAGGCAGGAAAATTAGAGAAAGAGAAACAAGCATGGAAGATGAAATGTAGGCAGTGTAAGACAGGGTCAGGGCCAAGGGATGCAGGTGGTCTCTGGAAGATGAGAAAGGCGAGATGAGTTCTACTCTGAAGCCCCCATGAGGGCCACTCTCCCAACATCTCCTAACATCTTAACCCAGAGAGACACATCTTAGACTTCTGATGGCCAATAAGTTTGTGTTGTTTTAAGCCACTGAATTTGTGGTAATTAGGAAACTTATATATGTATCTACTCTAGGATGTTTCATTTCCACTTCAAGTCCATAAACTGCAGCTGTCTTTGGTTTTCTCTCCTGAGCTCAACTGCAGTAGAATCTTTACTCCTCAGTCCTGCAAAGCACCATTAAGCACATACATTCAGAGGAAGCTTCAAGATTTCCGTCCACATAGTATGGGGTGAACCATACTGCACCCTCTGGTGAATTCTCCATTTGGAACCTGAATTCTCATAAATGTAGATTCCAAGTTTACACCTCATACCAATTAAGTCAGCGTGTCTGGGCACATCAACATTACTTAATGTTTCAGGATTCAGGATGCATCCAAGTTTGAGAACAACTGAGCAAAACAATTCTTCTCTGGTTTAAAGAAATGCTTTAAACCAAAATAGAAATCTAGCTGTATCCCACCCTAGTGCATAGTTTCAATGTCTCAATAATTTTTTGTGTGTCTGTGGTACAATCCAGCTTGAATTACTCCAGCATTTGTAGGAAAAGTCTGGACCTTAAATTCTATGTGATATTCTAAATTGAAGTGCATTCCAACACAGAAAAGGAACATTAATAGGATTACCAGTAAAATCTAAGAAAAATCTGGAGTTTATTTAGTACCGATCAATCAATAGTGGCTTTTAAGATAAGTATGTAAGATTAGGAAGAATTGGGTGAAAGGTACACAGAACTCCTCATATTATTTTTGTGACCCTAAATCTAAATGTATACCAAAATTAAAAATGTAATTAAAATCAAATCCTGAACTAATAGTCCCATACTGACAGCTGTATCTGACCCGACCCACTGGGAAAGAGCAAAGGCCCTGAATACTGATGGATGTTAAAAAATAAAATAAAAAGTGCAAAGTCCTGAGTTTGGTTCCCCAGTACCAAAAATAAAAAAATAAATAAAATAAAAAGCTGGACATATCTGCTATTATTGTTATTTCTTCTCAAAAACTCTAGTTTCTTGTAAACTGGATAGCTCCACATGCTCAATTAACTAATAATTCAATTTCTAATAGGAGTTTATGGATTAATTTAGCATAGGCACATAATGTAGGTTTGATCCAAGCGCTTTCTTAGAATCCTTTATAACAAAACCTGTATGCTCACAGAACTTGTAATTATGTGAGCTCTTCAGGTTTGTGGTAATGGTTTTAAAGCACAACAGGCTTGGGCCTCATTCATCTTCACCTTCCGATGGTCTATGATAGTTAATCTTGATGTGAATTTCACTGGGTTGAAAAATGCCTAGGAAAGTAGTAAAGCACATTTCTGGATTTATCTCTGAGGGTATTTTTCCAGAGTTGATTGGCATGTGGAGCAGCACACTGAAGGGGAGACCCACCTTGAATGTTGGCAGCACCATCCAATTGTCTGGGAGCCTGGAAGGAATAAACAATGAAGGAGGAAGTCCTCCAGAAACACTCTTTCTGTACCTCCTGTCTGCTATAAGGTGAGTTCCTCACTCCGTCACATACGCATGCTCTCTCCTATCCCCCCTGCCATGATACTCTACCTCATCATGGACCAAAAGCAATGGAGCCAAATGACCATGGTCTAAACTGCTGAAACCAGGAGTCCTTTTCCCCTTTAAGGTGTTTACATGAGGTATTTTGTTACAGTGATGGAAATCTGGCTAACACAAGATCATTTGGTTAACAGTTAAACTGTCCTAGATGGGATGGTCTGTTCATTTCCAAAGTAGCTGTTCCTTGGCAGTCTGGCTATGCTCGCTGTTACCCAAAGAAATGTTAAAATGAAAAGAAAAGAAAGAGAAAAGAAAAGGAAAGAAAATAAAACCAGTATGAATCTGGAAGTATTGAAATCCAATAATTCACTAACAAGATGACAACAGGTTTCATAAGGGACCTCATAGTGTGCAGGAGTTTCCTAGAAAGTCTTTGTGGACATCCCTCCTCCTTTAGGGTTTCTTATTTATGGGATCAGTTGGCACACACTTCTGTGAGGAGCTCTTCCAATCATGCCCCAATATATGAGCCCCTTACTTGTGTGAAGTGACCCCAAATCCCACTCCTGCTACTTTTCCCAGGAATAGCAGCCCTTCTAGAATTCTAACTCCATTGTTATATTTTTAATGGTATTGGCTGGAATTTGAGGTCATGTTGCAATGGCAAATACAGTGTGTGGGATGTGTTGATAGAAACTTTGCTGTGTTAAAACAGTCCACAGAAAATAACATTCAATGCTCTAAAGCTACTTTCAACCAAAGCAACACTAAGCCAAGTATAATTAGATTTAGCAAATAAAAATATGGAACATCCAGTTAAATTAGAATTTCAGAATACATTGCTTTAGAATCAGACCATACTTATACTAGAAGTAACACTTGCTATTTACCTTAAATTCAGATATAATGCTTCCTTCAATTTGCAGATATTGGCTTCTCATTTTCTTTTATTTGTTCATGTTGTTGCTGTTTTACCTGATGCCTCCAGATGCCCAATTTTATGAAAGTTACTAATTTTCTTTTTATTCAAGCCTCTTTCTGGAACTTTAACCTTGTTCTTGCAGTTGGTGCCGAGCATTCATTGCACTGGTCATTTGATATAAATGAATCATGTGATGTGTAAACAAAAAAATACATACTAAATTAGTCCAGAGCTCCCCAACCCCACTCCACAATTCTAATGTCATTGTGAGTGGGGTCTGGGCATCATTTTTCAAAAGTGTGCTGGATAATTCCTTTGAAAGTGAGAGCTGAGAAACATTGCTCTAAATCAGCATTTTTCAAACTCCTGTGAATTACGTGGGATCTGATTAAAATGCCATTTGACTCAGAAGGTCTGGGGATATTATTCTCATCTTCTAGTAAACTTTCTGCACATTAAAGTTTGGGAAGCTCTGCCCTGGAGAACCTCCCTTGGATATAAGGAAAACAGAATAAGCAGTGGGCTGACCTCAAGCACAGTAGTAGAGTTAATTAAGTGACAGAACTTCAACATCATTCTTAAGTGATAGAACTTCAGTTCTTTAAGTGTGGATGATGCAACCACTTGTTGGAAATAACAGAAAATATCACCTAAAACAAGGAAGAAAGGACAGAGAGAAAAACCACAAAATCAACCCTATATTCTAACCATCCTCCAGTGCTGTTTTGTCATTAAGTCTGAGTTATATTTGAAATACATGTTTCTTTGAAACTAAAGGATAGTTTATTTTGTCTACTAAATTTCTTGTGTTCTAAAACATTTGTTAATGCGCAAAAACTCTTGAGTTTTATGTTTATTTTGACATGCATTTTCAATTCACTAAATTGAAATCAATATAATCATAAAGTTTGTATAAAATAATTGACTCTCTCAACTCTAGCCACAGATTTCATTAGCTATAACTCCCTTACTACATGAACCATCCAAATAATAGAATTTTCCTCATTAGTTTGTAATTATTTCCTTGCATTTCATTTCTTCACCACTGAACTCCTCAAAGACAAACATACAGAGAAACTATTTAAGTTTGAGCCTTATGAATAGAAGGTCCCCACAGTGTTCACTGAATAAATAATATATGCATGATTGCAGAAATTATATATTACATACCTGTAAACCCTTGGTCAAAGAAGGTGTTCTAAAATTTTTGAGAATGAAACTATTAAATGAATACAAAGCAAAGGACCTTAGATAACCCTAAGAAACCTGTTAAGTAAAAAATGTTTCCTTAAAACACAGCAGGAATTGAGAGGAATTTTCAATCTTAATTTTTAAAAAAACACAGTTTAGCTACATGCCTATGTTCTAATCTCATCACTAGAGTGTGCATAATATGAGAGGTTAGTAGATTTGAGTCAATCTGCCAGTCTTCCTTGCCCGGTTTTACACTCAGCAAGCAAACCTCTTCCTAGGATTTATTCACAGAGAGACCACTTGTGTGCCACAAAGGATCCCAAGTGCATCTCGTTTCGAAAAAATGTGTGATCGAAAATACAGGGACTGTTTAAATTTTAGAAAATTATAATAAAAGACAGATCACCATGAATCACTCTCAGAATACTCCCCCTCACTTGAACATACTTCATAGTTCTTGCCACTTTCTGCAGTAGCTCTGGAAGTTCTCTTTCATCAGTGCCCTTAGTTGCACTGCCATGGCTACCACCATATCTGAAGCTATTCAAAATGCTTAGCTTTCATGGTCATTTTAATGTAAGGAAGAGCCAGAACATGCATGGTATTAGGTTTGGTGAATAATGTGAATGAGGACACACTGTAATGTTTTTACAACCCTGCCTTTCTGTTGGATGGCACTTAAGAGTAACATTCACTGTATTTTTTATCACATCTCATAAAGACAGTCATGAAAGAAGAGTTCCAGAACTGCTCCAGAAAGTGACAAGAATGATGGGATGAATATTTGAAGCAAAGGAGAATATTTTGAGGATTAATGGCAATGTGTCTTTTAATGTAATAATTATAATGTTTTAATTTAAATTTTTACCATATATCTTGGTCATACCTTTGTATATCATTCTCTTGTAGGATTACTTAATATCAGTCTAGTTCTGCATCTAGTAAACTCTGAGGCATTAACAATGTACTTAGAGATGTTAGATGGGGAAGATTTAAACTCATAGAAAAGGCAACAAGGTGGTAGGTACTGTCTTAGAAATATGATAGGTCAATGCATAGTTAGCCAGTTTCTTCATGTTAATTCTTCTACATTTTACCATAGAGAACTAGGAAGTTTCTATATAAAAGAATAAGTAATAAGAGAGAATTTTCACATTTCTGACATTGATGACATACAACTTGTAAACAACCATAAATAGTGCAGTCTAACAAAAATGTCTTGGTTTTTGAGTACAGTTATTACTACCAATATTTAGGAGCTGTATGACTTCAGACAGGTTACTGAAATTTCCTGAGGAGACAATTTCTGAAGGTATAAATTAGAGACACTAATACCTATTTGTCAGTATAGGGCTGCTGAAATAAGATGTTGGAAGATTTGAATATATAGTAAAGAAAATGTCTTCGGAGTGATGAACTGAAAGAATCATAAAGGGGTAAAGAATAATAGCAAAAAATAAAAATTAAAGAGATAAAATGGTGACAGTATTGAGAGATTTGAATGCAACCCTTATACATAGAAAGGAAGTATCCTTTAGAAATGAAAATGGGACTGCTGAGAACACCACAATAGGCAAAAGTTAGAAATATCCATCCAATATGTCCTGGCAAGACATTCTGTCCCTATTAAGGGGAATGTGTGGAATCTTAAACAAATTCCACAAAGTTACATGGCTTCCTTTTATTTTGATCAATAAAGCAATAAACTTTACTAAAACTCAGCATCCTTTAAATTCTGCCTGGAAAAGAGCTCAAAAACACAATCCTCTGTACTTCTAGTTCTTATGATGTTGAACATCATAACATCATAACTGATCCTATGATAATTTTTTTCTCATCATCAGTCAAAAAGAGAAAGCATATCTGTTTAATGTCCGTTATGTGCCTGGAAATTCATAACAGGTACCAGGAATATAGGAACAAATGCAATCTGCAGAATTCAAACCAGACCTCTTAGGGCAAACTAGAGAAATTTTACCACATTAATCAGATGTCACTTCCATTGTTAAACATAATTTTCATATGCTTGTTCATTGTAAATTGATTTTGTGTTATATTTTTTTGTGAGACTGCTAATATCTCACCAAATTGGGTTATAGAAACTGAAAAACCAATGGACAGATTCTCAACTTCATTAAATTCTTCAAAGTTACATGTTTTATTTGAATTTTCTTAGGAGAATTCTAAGATTACATGGATAGCAAAATCTTAACATCAGAGTGGGCTAAACAAGATACCTTGTTTCTTTTTAAAGACTCCTGCATACATTTATGAATATTAAAGATAAACTTCTTGGTATCCTTGATTTAAGGCCAAGTGTCTGATAAATGCTGTACCACCAATAAAAATAGAAATATCAATAAAAGAGCAGTAAATATCAATATAGATCATCTAATGTCCCACTCAATAACAGTTGAATATTTTTACAGGTGACTTAACTGACATACAGAGAAGTAAATAATTTCCATAATTCCAGACTGTTAATCTGTGAGCAGGGGAGGTAAAGATAGAATTTAAGAAGTCTCACTACATTCCTGTGCTTTTAACACACTATATAATTATTCCTATTATCATTATATTATAATTATCCACATGATCGTTAATATTATTTAGAACTTCTCAACCTACAGCCCAGTATTCCATAGGATAAAAATGAAATTTGAGCATAGGAAAGGAAACAACTGAGTAAGAGGCAACTTATATGATTAAAAAGGAAGAATATGTAGACTTAAATACATTTCTCTAAAGGCGTGCAAATAGACAACAGGTATGTGAAAAAGTGCTCAGTGTCATTAATCGTTGGAAAAATGCACATCAAAACCACAGTAAGAAATCACCTCATCCCAGCAAGAATGGTGTACAGTTTGGCTGTTCTATCACCGAGACATAATACCTAGCACCCACAACAAGGAGGAGTGGTTTAGTTTCACTCAGTTTCGGGGGATTCAGTTTGTGGTTGGCTGGTTTTAAGGAAGAAACATCATAGCAGAAAGGAGGTAGCAGAGGAAAATTGCTTAATTCATGGCATCCGGGAAGCAGAGTAGGGAAACAAAGCCAAAAAGGAAGTGGCCAGGGGCTATATATAGTATTCCAGGTCACACCTCCGTGATTCACCCAGACACATCCAGAAATGTGCTTTGCTAATACCTCAGGTGGCTCCCAAGCCAATCAAGTTGATCATTAAGCTTAACTGTCACAAATGATTATTATTAAAAAGATAAAAGATAAGTGTTGGTGAGAATGTGAAGAAAAGAGAACTCATGTACTCTTCGCAGGAATGTAAATTAGTGCAATATATGGAAAACAGTATGGAGATTCCTGACAATATAGTGTCCCATGCTTGTAACTTCAGCCTCTAAGGAGACTGAACCAAGAGGATCACAAGTTTGAGGCTATCCTGGGCAACATCATGAGATCACAATCTCAAAGTTTACAAATAGAAATACAGCAACCTTACAACTGGGTATATATACAAAGGAAACAAAGAAATGAATTCAGTTTGTTGAACAAACATTTGCACTCTTCATGTTCATTGCAGCTTACTCAACGATAGCCAAGCAATAACAATCTAGTGCCTATTAACTGCTGAAGGGACACAGTAAATGCCATACATATGCACAATGGAATACTAGTTAGCCATAAAAATGAATGAAATCTTGTTATTTACAACAACATGTATGAAACAGAAGATCGTTATGCTAAGTGAAATAACCTAGACATAGAAAGAGAAGTATCAAATGACTTTCCTCTTGTGCAATGTAAAAAAAGTTGATCTCTTAGAATTTGAAAGGAAAATATTAGCTACCAAAGGCTAGGAGAATAGAGTAGAGGGAAGGCTAAGAAAGACTGATACACACACACACACACACACACACACACACAATTAAGCTTATTATGAAGAAGGTACTGAGAGCAAAAGGCAGAAGAAAAATCCTGAGAATAGACAGAGTGGGAGAGTGGGTAACAGGAGGGGCCTCATGGGCTCATAGGCAGAGCTTTTTGGAGCTGGCTGGATCTAGTGTGTGTGATACTGGAATTTAGGGTGTGTGTTGCTAAATTAGTCCAGTGATTGGTTTAGTTAGTTCTGGCTGTGGATAATGGGCATGGGCAGCACCACCCAAGAGGCTGGTAGCCTGGATGGAATAAAAGGGAAAGGAAGGCTTGCTGCTTGCTGCTCCTCACTGCCACCTGCCTGCTCTGCTATGGACTATTTCTCTTCTGAGGTGCCCCTCTGCCTTGGAGCCAGCCAATTATGGACTGAAACCTTTATAAACTGTGAGCCAAAGTAAACCTTTCCTCATTTCACTTGTGAATGTTGGGTACTAGTTCTCAGAAACAAGAAAAGTAACTAAGACAAATGGCATAATATGCATAAGGAAATAAGAACAGTTTCAATGTCCATTATTATTACTATTGAACTCATGATATGTGGTTAACAGCAGAGAGGAAATGAGCCTGATAGCAAAGATCAGTGCATCACTGATTGTCAAATAGTCATAAGGAGAGAAATGCAAAACAGAAAATTAGCCCCAAACTCTACCCTGCCTTTGGTAACAAATGTTCCATGTTTTATGAAATAACTTAATAATCACACTCACTCACTGATTTCTCTCCAGTATGAGGAAAAAAAACATGTGTCACACTGAAGTGTAGCTTCGTTCCACTGCTGTACTTTGCCAGTGGCACACCCACAGAGCATATGGCCAGCAGAACAATCTCTTCTACATTCTGCACTTACATGTTCCCTTCAGGAAATACTCTTGCTTTAGAACTTACAGTAGAGAAGCAAGATGCACTTGTATGTCAGCTTCATTTGATTTTGCACTGATAATGTTGGAATGCAAACTGTTTAATGAGTTTAGTTGATGCTGTGAAGTATCTTTCACAAAACTGGACTATATATATTGATCAAACTGAAGTGCAGTTTTTAAGTGAGACCACTTAAGTTGAAATTTTAGAGGACATTTGGAGAATAGGAGATATGACAGCTCCCCATCATAAGCAAGAGTACATTTATTTCTTTTCTAAAGCTGAATTAACTGTCTATGTTTGTCAAAGATACTTACTGCATAGATATAGTTCTATATCAAGTGTATGTATAACCCAAAGCCTGATAGACTCAAGTAAGCCCTACATTTATAATTATGTCAATATAATCATTTATTTGTTGAATTCATCCAATACCAGATGTATTAACAACACTTGTAAGCAATTTCTTATATTTAACCTTAGGATAAGAAGATAATTCTAATTTGGATGACAAAAATAATAAACTATACACAGTAAAATATAGCATAACCAGTAATTTGATAAAATAAGTAGTAGGGACTTAAACTCAAACAACTGATTCCTCTTCATCAAGTGATTGTTTCAATATTTTAGACACCAGTGGTTGCTGGTGAACCTCCAACCCAATCTTCAACTTTTGCCCACTTGCTCATATTTGCCTGTGTTGGACCACTTACCTTCTGAAGTGCAGGAGACATCTACTAAGTAAATCAGTCATGTCTTTATTATTATAATGTATGCCCATGTTACTTTCTCCTGTTGTCTGAAAAGGAACTCAAATATGTCTTCATTATTACAATTATGGCTACGTTACTTATTCCTGTTTCTGATGCATGGATTTCCTCATTAAATGCCAGTCCTGTTTTCCGTCTATCTTCTCATGATGATTTTACATCTATACTTTTTAAATCCTTTTCAGCAGGAAGAATTTCCATTACTTGAAAACATTCAAACTCTGTCTTAGCCACTTTATTGCTTTAACTATAAATATTTGCCAATATTTATTTTTCACTTTTGAGCTAAAAAGTCACATTTCATAAAGTTCTACCCAACATTTTCACTTTGTTTCACTCATCTTGCACTCCCTACCTTCCAGGCTATCTTTATATCTGCTCTGCATGCCTAGGGACAAGGGTGACTTCTCTAAGACACTCATTTACATCATGCAGGGCATCATTACAGGCAGCTTGTGCTTATTACCACTTTGAACAAATGGCAGTGTAGTCATACTGGTAAATCGGACCTCATATTCATGTTTAATCTCACCAGGATTGACACAGTTCTTATTCTGTTCTGATCCTCTTTTCTTATCCTATGCAGAAGGGTGGGCAAAGCTGCTGAATTTTTTGAGTTCTGCCATGAAGTAGAGAATTTAGATGGAGCAGGCATCATTTTGCTGTGTGCAAAATGATTTCCTTGTCCAATAAATAAAATGAATTCCTATCCAGACAGATATTGCAACACCAAAACACAAAAAGAAAAATAAAATTATAAAAGCAACCAGACCCAAAATCTATTACTTGTAAAGGACAAGAAACTGAATTAGCACCAAACTTTTCAAACGTTACATGTGAAAACAAAGGAAATAGGCAAATCAAAATGTTGGGAGCAATAACTGTTATTCTAAAAAATCTGTAACTAAAGTATCATAGGAGAGTGAGAACACACAAACTCATTTGCAATGAGGATAGAATATGTAGAAGGAAATTACAAGAGATTTATTTTTCTGTCACAATGCAAGATTCTTAGGTATCAAAATATGTACAATAGGTAAAATAATTTTTTTGAAAATTAACGAGCTGACGTAAGTTACACAGGCCCTACAAAATCGAAATTATAAGAATATAAAATAATAGTGAGCCTCATCTTTGTTACCCCATCCCAGAACTCTCACCTGATCTTGAGGTTCCCATACTCAGTGTCCTAGTCCACTTATCAATCAGATTATGTAAAAAGTTTCTTAACTCTAATATGTGCAAAAGCCTCCTAATTTCTCTCTTCAAATTTATTCCATCTACAGTTTTCTTCACTTCATTTATGAGAACCCGATCTTTTTTATCTCTTTAGCCAACTGACTCAGAATCATCTTAATTTCTCTCTCAAACATTCTGTGCAATCTCTCTGATAATCCTGTGGGTTCAACTTTAAGAGAGAATCCGATCCTGATCCCTTCTACTTTACCTCTGCTTGTACTTGATCACACGCCTGTACACACACACACACACACACACACACACACACACACACATCTCCCCCATAATCAACTCAGGCCTGGGATAGTACAGGAGAGTGATAAGGGTGTTCTTACCTTCACTCTGGGCCCTACAGTCTGCACTCAATATAGCAATCAGAAACCCTGCAGTTCCCCATGTCTCTGACAGTAAAAGTCGCTGGCCTTAAAATGGGCTGCAAATCCTCAGAAAACTGCCTGAACGGCTCCCCTTTGCCCTGTTACTTCATTCACCTTCTTCTTTCCTCCTCAGGGAGCCCTACTGACCTCCTTATCGTTTTTAGATCATGTTCATCCATAGGAAAGCATCCAAAATTCTCCTTTCTTTGTTTGAGATATACTTCCCTTACATATCCACAAAGCTCACCCTCTCTCCTCCTTCAAGTTTTAGCTCAAATATGTATGAATCCCTGTCACCCCAATATTGAAATGTGCAACCATTCGAAACATCTTACCTCAACATGACTTCCACTGAGATTGATAAATTTTTACAGCTTTGCAATACCATTTCTTCCCTTCCATTCTTTTTGAAAGGAAATATGTATATATAGTATATACTGTATGTACACTATGAGAAAGCATAAATATGCACACATATTATATATGCAACACATTCTATTCTTATCATTGGTCAATAATGCTCTTAGGAGAAAATAAATTCTACTTTTTTCTCAGAGCTAGAACTCTATTAAGAAAATTGTAGAGTTCCCTTAGCTTCACTTCTGTTTTTCAGATAATTACAGTGATTTGATTTTTTTAATGTATCACTTCTTAATGAAATATTACTGGATGCTTTTTTTCCTTAAATTTTTTATTGGTACACTTTAGGTATACAATACGTTTACATTTATCATTGGGTGTTTGTACCTGTCTATGATGTATCTTGGTTCTTATTTTTTTCCCCATTACCTGTGCACCCTTCACCCCTCCACCTTTCCCTATTTGCATCAACTTCGTTTCCATTTTTCTCTTTTCTCATAATTTTTCCTTTCCCTTCTTTCCTTTCCCCTTCCCCTCCCACCTCCCCTACACCTTTGGACCTTTTCTTCCTATTTCAAATTATCAACTATTCATTTTAATCATTTTAACCCTTGTTTACACTATCAGTTTCTCACACCAGAGAAACTATTTGGTATTTACACATGTGTGTCCTATTTATTTCACTTAAGAGGATGGCTTCAATATGCATTCATTTAGCTATAAATGCCTCTAGTTTCTCATTCTTCATGGGTGAGTAGTACTCCACTTTATAAAAAAGCCACATCTTCTTTATCCAGTGTCCAGTTCATGGGCACTTGGGCTGCTTCCAAGCTTTAGCTATTATAAACAGTGCCACTATAAACATGGGGGCACATATATTGCTGTGGTATGATTCTTTTAATTCTTTTGGGAAGATACCCAGCAGGGGAATAGCTTGGTCAAATGGGACCTGTAGCCCTAGTTCTTTGAGGTATCTCCATACTGATTTCCACAGTGGTTGCACCAGTCTGCACTCCCACCAGCAATGGAGAAATGTTCCTTTCTTCCCACAACCCCACCAGCATTTGTTATTTGTTGATTTCTTGATAGCAGCCATTCTTTCTGGGGTGAGGTGGAATCTCAGTGTTGTTTTCATCTGCATCTCTCAAATGATCAGTGATGTTGAACATTTTTTCATATATTTATTTGCTGCTTTTACTTCTTTGTCTGAGACATGTCTGTTCATTTCAGATGCCCATTTTTGAACTGGGTCTTTGAATTTGGGGTGTGTGATTGTTTTCAGTTCTTTATATATTCTAGATAGTAGTCCTTTGTCTAAGGCATAGCTGCTAAAAATTTTTTTCCCACATTGTAGGTTGTCTCTTAGCTCTGTTGGTGGTTTCTCCTGCAATGCAGAAGCTTTTTAATAAGATGAGATCCCAGTTGTTGATTCTTTGTGCTAGTTCCTGTGCTGCTGAGGTTTTGTTCATAAAGTCTTTTCCTATGCCAATGTCTCTAAGAGTTCTACCTAACTTATCTTCCAGAAAGTTTAGTGTTTCTCTCTTAATATTTAGATCTTTAATCTACTTCGATCCTAGTTTAGTGCATGGTGATAGGTATGGGTCTAGTTTTAATCTTTGGTGGATTGAAATCCAGTTTTTCCAACACCATTTATTAAATAGGCTATCTTTCCTACAATGAGGGTGGTTGGTTCCTTTGTCAAAGATGAGGTGGCTGAGCATGTCTGGAGTTGTTTCTGCATCTTCTAATCTATTCCACTGATGATTGGGTCTGTTTCTTTGCCAGTCCCATGCTCTTTTTATCACAGTAGCTTTGTAGTAGTTTCAAGTTGGAGACTGATAGCCCCAGCCATGTCTCTGTTGCCTAATTGCATCAGATGCAAGAAGACAACCCAATCAACCCCAGCTGAAAGGACACTTCCCTAAGATGTGCAACTAGGTGCCCCCTTGTCTACGTGTCATTGAAAGTGTCTGAAACATTACATTATTGGCCCCAATTATTAACTCCTATACAGCAGAATAATTCACCATAACAATGTAATAGCTTCATTGTGGAGAATGTGAAGTCATCCTCCCTTTGAGTTTGAGGTTGGCCATGTGACTGAGATTTCTTTGGTCTCAGTTTATTAGTGCATATCACATGGACAGGGGCTTGGAATGTGTCTGTGTAGTTGTTTGCTTTCTTACACTTCCACCTCTTGTCATGAGAAGAACATGCCACGTTTAGCCTCTGGTACAAGAAAGACCACAGACATGTGGGGCTTTCAGATGGCCCTAAATATAGCTTGCACCCAGCTGAGCCCGGCCTAGATTAGCCAGATTCTGGATGACATGCAGATACTCAGGACAGAATTGCATATAATGATGATTTCTATGGTAGTTTGTTACAGTGTTAACATGACAGTGACTGAATGTTAAAATGACCTACAACCGAAATAGCTAAATTGTACAATACATACGATTGTGATCTGTTTTTTATGAAGGGTATATTGTGTCCTCAAAGTTTATATTGCACCATTTCTACCCTCACTACCCACATCATCTGTTCTATAGATTTCATGTTCCTTGTTTAACTGAACAAACATTCATTTGACGCCTTCAGTGTTCCAGGATTCATGCTGATTTCTAGCCATACAGAGAGAAATGGGCGATCACCATTGGCCTCAAAGGGCTCATATAAAATTAAAAGAGATGGACTAGTAATATGGCAATGGAAAATCTCATGACAGACCATTCATTGTACCAATAGCAAAATCTAAGCAAAATCATCGAGCTCATTTGCCACGCAGTCAAGCAGCCCTAGGGCTCACTTGTGCCTATGACTCCAAGCTTAGTCATAGGTGGGAGTCAGCCCAGACGTACGGCTGAGAGCAGGATTCCATCCTCTCAACATTCCACCCTGCTCCACAGAACTAAGTCTCTGAAACTCAGGTCCCTGCCAACTCCATTTATTGGAAGCACAGTTGAGATACCAACAAGCAATTAAAAAGAAACCTTTGAACAAATAAAATTGATGTCACAACTTCCATGCATGAATTTCATATGTTTTACTTATAGTATTTACTCAGAGACTCTCAAACCAGAAACTATTCATTTTTATCAGATGCAAATTTCACTGCATGTCTTAAAGTGCTGTAGTTGGCTAATATGTTTCAGGCCTAATAGTGAATGTAGGCACAGACTATATGTAAAATGAGAATATTTTCATATTCATTCATAAGGATGAAATTGAAATAAGATTGTGTAATTTAAAGAGATTTAAAAGAAAGAGTGGCCTATGTAGTACTATAAAGAAATAATCTATGTTTGTCCTGAAATGGAAACAGTGAGTTCTGTTGCAGGTGGAATGGAAGAGTGTGGCTTTATTTGTGAGGACCACCAGCTTCTACAAAGATACTCTTTATTACATGAGTTAGAGGATTTCTGGCCTGACAACCATATTGCATTTGCCTCTTTCCTATGCTTTCTCTAATATCTTATTTTATATTTTGTGGTACTGGGGCCTTCACACTGAGCTGTGTTGCCACCCTTTTTATTTTTTAGTTTGAGACAGGATATGTTAAGTTTCCCATCTGGACTCCAACTTGTGAATCTCCTGCCTGCACTTCCCAAGGTACAAAAGCTGTGGGCAGGAGACTCTGCACTCAGCTCTTAGTTGCTGTTGTTGTTGTTGTTTGGACAATTTTCTTGTCAATACTAAGGTTGACATTGTCATGAGTGATGGCCTGTCCTCCTGCTCATTCCACTCTCCAATGTGTGCTTCCTCTGCTGCCCGGCTCTCCCTTGTCCTTGCTGTTTCTCTTTAGGGAGCCACTTATCTTTTCTCAGACTAAATTTCTTCCATGAACAATGACAAAACAAAGTTTACTCTGTAGTGTTATGTTGAGGATTAGAAACCATACATGGAGAATTTCCATCATAGTTTTGACGCGTAACGTGAGTAGATGAATTAAATATCTAAATAGCAAAGTATCTAAACATGAGTTTTCATCTAATGCAAAATATTAAATAGAGAAGTCTTCACAAATGTAAAATTATTTTATCATAAAAATAGTGAGAACATATTCAGATCCATATTTAACCTGTATGTTTGAAGTCATCAAAGCTCATCAAATACAGGAATTAATCATTGCTCTTAACTAACTTAATATGCAATATTTTCAATATTGGACAGTATGCTGACTTTGTCAATACTTTCAAATCTATTTCTAGAATAACATTTGTTTTCATATGCAAAAAGATGAGGGAAAAGAAGAGCAACCTTTGTTGTTGCTTTTCTATCTTCAACAACAGCTTTTCTGTCCTCATTTATGTTATTTTCTCAACTCTATAGACTGCCACACATATCAAAGGTCTTAATTACACAGATGAAAGACTTGAGTCACAATTGATAAGAAAGAAAATCATTAGTCTCACAAGCAACCTCCCGCTTCCCTGAGCAGTGGCCCAGTCTGATTGAGGAACATTGCACTGCAATTACAATGTTCTTTTAGGCATGATTGTAACTGTAAAAGATCGGTCCTCTCTAACAATCTGCTTTTTCTTCATGAGATAAATTGGCTCATTTGTTCAGCAACTAATGCTTCCTTGGTGCATTTTTTTTTTTTTGGTCTTGATTTGCCAGATGATCAAAAACTCAAAAAATTCTGCAGTTAATTGTTTCAATTCCACTTAGCAAACACAGAAAGAGAGAGAGCGTGAATTTTTAAAGTTATTTTGGAAGTTGTTCCCATTGAAAGCTCGCAGGACTGTTAGCTACATTTACATAGTAGGAGAGGAACAAACTTTCATTTGTAATTACAATATTTTCTAAGTCTGGAATGCATCTTAAATACCAGCAATAACATAGAACAATTAGAATCAAATGATTGGTTTTTCACTTTAGGGATCTACTTACTTGACAGTTTATATGGACCATCAATAAAGTGTGTTCTTCACTTAAAAAATATAGTCAGAAATTTCCTCACCTGAATATCTGTTATGATTAACTTCCCAACTAATTTATATAGGATTTTTTTGCCATAATGTTAAAATAGAACTTGACTTTCATAGCATAAGCTGTCTCTAGGGAACGACTTATAAATATGACATAAAGTAAAAAGTGTACTATGCATCCTCACAAAGTTCTTCCTTTCTCAAATCTCAAGTAATTTCTTAAACCACACTTAGTTTTGTCATTTCAGTTAATTAAAATTTTATGCCCTCTCCCTGGATCTCTCTTTTCTCATTTATAAATTGCATACAGAGTATAATTGGAAATATATTATAGGTCAATTATCTTACTATTATGGAAAAATATAAGACTTGAAATAATCATTACCTGACCTATCTGTCCTACCTTCCTATAGTGCACGTGTGTGTGTGTGTGTGTGTGTGTGTGTGTGT
Source organism: Heterocephalus glaber (assembly GCF_000247695.1). The sequence goes on along the minus strand of NW_004624843.1, from coordinate 2,402,231 downwards.
ATGTTGAAGTCACTTCTATTTAGCTCAGTTCTTTACACCATTTTAATTAGCTTTCAGTGTCCTGGAAGACTCAGGTATATTTTGGGATTTCAATTCTGTACAGCCACATGTGTTATATATAGATTTTTCCCAAGAAATTTCCATTTTTCACTTGCTCATTTCCAATCTAAAAAAAAAAATCATCCTTTAAGAATAAAATGTTATTTATTAGGTATCAGTCCAAAAGTTAGACTCTCAAATGTTTTTCAGAATAATTTTTTTTTTTAGGTACCGGGGATCAAACTCAGGTCCTTGTGCTTGCGCAGCAGGTGGCGAAACCACTGAGCTAAATCCCCGGCCCCCTCAGGATAATTATTTTTAAAGTTTACTTTTTCAAGTATGAGGGATTTAGAATTTTAATTATATGTCTGACAATCAATATTAAATTTGAAAATTTAGACAATATATGATAATATATTTGAACAAGATAGAAAAGGGAACTCATTTTGAAACAGCTCAATTATCACTGTCTATGAACATCTCTTTATGACTCAACAAATCTCTAGTAATTTTATTGCATTTCTTTATCATTGGGTAACATGATAGCATTGTTATTTTTAATAAGAATATTTATTTCTTTTATATGTACCATGATAACTGACATGGTTGTAATGTTTTGCAAATTTTCTTTATTTCATTTAATAGCTTTTCTATTGATTTTTTGATGTTTTCTGTTTTGTCATATTGACATTTCAGAAACATCTTTTTAACAGAAAAGTTTAAAAAGTCATATTGACTCACAAAATGACATCAAAGTTTTCACTTTTTTTTAACATTCAGCACTATCATGCTATTTTTTTTTTGCTTGAAGCACTCTAAAAGCTTCCCAGGGAAGGAAGAATGAAACCGAGCTCTTTAGCCTAACTTACAAAGCCCTGTGTGGTCTCTGCCAAAAATTTCTTAGCTCTTCTCCCATGATCCCCCAACCCACTTCCTGCTCCAGCTACACTGACCTATTCTCTCCTTTTTAGTCTCATCAAACATTTTCTTCCTGGACTTCGTAACACAAAATTAAGAATCTCAGCTTAAATATTATCCCCTCAAAACACCCATCCCTGATCACCCAGTCAGTCTTACACAGCTTTCCTTAGACTCTATCACAGCAACATATTTCATTTCTCTACTGCATTTTCTTACGATTGCTTTTCTCACGCCGATTTCCTTCTAACATAATGGTATCTTCATCCCTCCAATACAGGTTCTTGTCTGTCTTGTTTACATTTTATCTTGACTTCTTGTTTCAACATGAGTTTTCTTTAATCTTTGTTGAATGTATGAAATGAATAAGTAGATGCTAGTAGAAGTCAAGAAATTGAAACCGAACTGAATGCACTGTTCAGTGTTGATCTTCCCAAGCTGCCTGTGATTTCTTATTATAGCTGGAAAAGAAGCTTGTTCTGAAAAGATTTTAATTATGATTTGTCCACCCTTATGTGGCTTCTGCATTGATGGACTGATGAACAAACAACATATACAAATATAGGTGGCCTCCCTCCTATATTATTATAGTGAATCAAAAACAAAACAAAATGATCTTGAAAATTAGTCCTGAAATCTCATAAGAAGAGACTTCAAGGAAACTTATAATCCCAATACATGGAACTATCATAGGTACTTATTTTTCACACTGATTCTTTTGGACCTTTTAAAAATTACAGATACATGAATGTTGGTCGTGTGAACAACTTGGGCTACTTACAATACAGATCTTGCTTTTAAAACACAAAATGTGAGCATGCATCTCTTGTTGCTTTAGACTTCCAGAAAGTCAAAGAACAGATTCACTGAATGTCATGGGCCTCAGTCTATACTGAGTGTTTTGACCCTCAGTTTAGTAATGAATTAGGGCCATGCTGTGGAAATATGCATTTTTCATTCTGCAACCATATTTGTTTCCTTTAGAAGCACATTTTATTTTCCCCAAAACCTTCCGAGACTCCATTAAAAATCACTTGCTTGCCTCATTCATCTAACAAACTGCTCTTTAGTCAGTTGTTTAGTCAAAACTCTGAAGTGTTTTAAGGTGATAGTACTTAGGGGAAATGGTTTCTGTTCCCAAACAGTATAAAGTACTCAATAAACTTAGATAAAACATAAAACATGGTCACACTAGAGAGCTATATTACTTATGTGTAGCATGAAGTGGAAGTTTTCACTTAGGCAGAACTTTTCATGCACCCGGGAAATATGATTGTTAAATGCTATGTTTATTTTTAATGATTGTGTTCCTATTTTTCAAATGTAGTTATTCTTTATCGAAGAGGATTTATAATGGGAAAAAAGGACAGAAAATTGAGGCTTGCAGATTTCTGCTAGTAAACATGAATGTATCTGCTTGCATACCTATCCCACTCTTGTGTCCTTGTTTATAATAGGCAGAAATGCAGCCATATGCTGAGCCCCCATATATATTTTATCAGGCATCTTAAACTGGGGAGTATCCCTTCCTTCTGATGCATAGACAAGTCCTCTTCTCAACCAAATCCTTCATCTTGGCCACTAAGCATTTTAATTATTTGCTATAAAATAACTCTTACCAGACCCTGAACCAACTAGGAGCTCCCTTCTTCCTTCAACTCATCCACAGCTGAACTTCTCCAGGTTTCTCAAAGTCTCTCCATTCCTACTTTACTCTCACTTCATTCTACACTAATGAGTGACAACTTCCACCTTTAGCATTCATACTCCAGAACTCTCCAAGATCAATATATTTTATATCCTTCACATAAACCCTTAGCTTCTCTGGTAGGCAAAAGAATGGTCCCACAAAAATGTCCATGTCCTAATCCTTGGGATCAATAAATTTATTATTATGTGACAAAGAAGACTTACGATAGCAGATAGACGAGTTTATTAAGCAGAGGACATTAAAATGAGAATATTATCCTGGATTATCCAGGTGGGCCCCATGTAATTACAAAGGTTCTTAAAAGTGGAAGAGGAAGGCAGAAGAGAGGAGAGAGATGGCAGTCTGAACAGGACATGGCCTGAGGTTGTTGCCTGAGAAGATGGAGGAAGGGGCCATGAGACAAAGGATGCCAGTAGCTGTAGAAGCTGAAATAGGCAAAGAAAGAGAGCCTACCCAGGGCCCTAGAGCTTCCAGAAATAAATGCAACTCTACCGATGCCCTAGTTTTACTGTGGTTTTATGCCCTGACTCAGTGTCTCAGGCTTAATGGCTGACAGAATTATAAGAATATATATATATATTATATATAGTAATTTATTACAGAAGCAGGAACAGCAGCAGGAAGCCAAAACAAACTTCTTGATCTAGCAAACGTAATACAATCTTCTTGATCTAGCACTTCCCTGGTTTGCTCTTACCTTCTGGCTGTCCCACCTTTGCATGCACATCCTCCTCAGTATTCATACCTTCATGTTCCATCCTAACTGCACCTTTTTATTTACTCTGTATTATGCTCACCCAGGTCTCTAATCATCACTTCTGTACAAATAAGTCACACATGCATATTCTTAGCATATCCCTTATCTCTTGTTGAGTCCCTGGTCTATAATACAACTGCTTGTCTATCAGGTGAATCACAGTCACTTCAAAATAAATATTGTGGATCTGAGACATAGCTCAGTAGTAGAGTGCTTGCCTGGCATGCTTGAATCACTGGGTTCAGTCTCTAGCATTGCAAACACACACACACACACACACACACGCACACGCACACGCACATGCACACACACGCTCCCAGAGACAGAGGGAGAGAGAAAGAAAGAGGTTGAGGGAGAGGGGGCAGAGAGAGAGAAATGATACCATTGCCTCATTCCCTAAACTTGATCCTCTTATAGTATTTATCTCAGTAAATGGAATGATTATCTACCTAATTCTATAGTAAGGCATTTAAGAATTACCTTTGACACCTTTCCCTCATGTCCAATATATGATTATTTCCCACCCATTTTAATTACTAAATCTTTAAAATCAACCCAATTATTTGTATCTCCACTATCCCCATTCTGGCTACACTTGTTTTTATTCTGTGTGAAAACACAACTCAACATCTTAAAACAACACCCACTCTATTAGGTTGTGGCTCCACAGGTCAGAAGTCCAACAGGGAATAGCTAATTTGCTGCTCGGATTGAAAATGAGATGTCAGCCATTGGTTCGTTGATCTCATGAAGTCAGTCCTGTTATTTGCAGAGTGTAACTTCTTGCAATCATAGCACTGTAGTCCCCAATTTCTTGATGTGAGGTCTGCTGTCAATTTTTGGAGTCCATTCACATTCCTCACCACATGGTTCCTTCCAACCTCAAGTGTCAAAGGTACAATAAGTTTTTCTTCTGCTTTGAACCTCTCTGACTTCCTCTTCCACCATTAGCAGCAGAAAATTCTCTAAGCTCATTTAAGGAATCGTGTGATTAGACCACACTAAGCCAGATGATTTCCCCCTGTCAAGGTCAATAGCATAACATAAGCCATGGTGCAATATTTCATATTCACAGATTCTGGGGAGTAGAATGGGATATCTCTGAGATGCATTTGTAAAATTCTGCTTACATCATTTCCCTAAGCTCCCATCATCACCCTCTGTATTTTGAACTGACTTCCTAATTCAGCAACTCAAAGTCACTTTCACCTACTCTAATCTCTTAACACTGAAACCTCAGTGATCATTTCAAAACACAAACTGGATCCTGGGTCCTAGGTGCCTCCTATTGCTGTTGAGTTCAGCCTAGAGTGTGCAGCTGGATTTTCCCTCTGTAGCCCAGTGCCTATGAGACTTAGGCTATTCAAGGAGATCAAAAGAGAAGTTGTGAGCAGCCACTGAGACAACTGAAAGCAATTGCAGTCATTTTGACTGATAAAACAGTGGAAGCTTATGTTTTTAAATTTTCATGTTTTAGTGATTTATTATATATTTTATTTCATAAAAGTATTGCACCATGAAAAATTGAAACAAATAAAATTTTTTCTTCACCAGTAAAAATTGAGGAAATATTGGACCAGGGGTCTGTGCAAAGTCTGACCTCTATTTCTCTAGTTTCACTTTGTGCCATGATTTCTCGCTTGGTAAGCTTCAACCACCATGGCCTTCTTGCCCTCCCTTCTGCTTCTTCCTGGTACCTTACTGACTACTCTCACAAAACTATTCTCTCCTCATTTTATTTTCTCATTGTTCTAGGCATCTCTAATATGTGCCTATCATCATCTAAATATTTCCAATTTATATGTATGCAAATATTAAATGTCTGCTTCCCTCCTGAAATCTAAGCTCTATGGTATCAGAGATCTTATCTTCCAGCTAATGAACCTATACCAATTCCCTGCACAGTTCCAAACACATAATGGGTGCCTAACAAATGCAGATGGAATGAGAGAAAGAATAAATAAATGCAGATATTATACATTTTTTCAAATTCAAATAGCACTTCAATCAGTTATTACTTGTTTAATCTTAATCATGTTAGTTAAGTCTCCTAAGCCCCACTGTCATTATGGGAAAATAGAATATTACAAGTCTTACAAAATTGATATGATAATTAAAAGTATATGCAAACACTTCATTTGAAAATTTCAAAGTGAATTTAAGATATATTTAATGAGCTAGTATGAATTATGTGTCTTTTACACAACATTGGTGGAAAGGTAAATTATACAATCAGTCTGAAAGTACTTCAGAAATATGTTCAATCTTTGTTTCTAAAATAAAAGTTTTCAAATTTCACTCTAAAAGAAATATAGGACAAATATGCAAATGTTTGTACAAGGATGTTCATCCCAGCATTATTTCTGAACATAAAAAGATTCTAATATTTAAAAAATCAGAAAGACTGTAAGTATGTCCTCACATGTAAAAGGCTGCCTGGAGGGGCAACCATGTTGCCATAATTTAAAAAAATAATCTAATCTTTTCTTCACTGTGTGTCACTGTTCTTGACTGTGGCAGCGCAGAGGATGAGAGATTACTTGGAGTCCACGCTTAAGCTCCAACAAGGCCCAGACAGACTGCTTTACCAAGGCTCCTCAGCATGAAAGATTCTTAGGAAAACAGTCCTGAACTGAAGCTTCTGTGGATTTTAGGTGATAGAACCAGAAAGTAAGGATAAAGGACAAAAGAAGGACATCTGCGCAGGAATTCATGTAGGGGACAGGAAAAGGACAGAGTGGTCTGCTACATGAATGAGTTTAGAGCTAATCTAAGTAGTTAATCAGAGTATGGGGAGGACAAGAGCCAGAGCACACACTCCTTAAGGCAATGTATTTTGATCCTACTTGGCCTGTTGTACTTTGCTATCCTTTAATTTTTAACCATCCATTCTGGGGGATATGGGCTGTGGCTCCACAAGTCCCTTATCTCTGCATATCTATCTCACACATATCTCTGGCCAATGCTCCCACAACTATGTGATAAGGGATGTGGATCACCGTTGCTGGAGGGCTGATTCATGTCATGTGACACAAGAAGAAAACTCTTACATATTCAAATAGATGATGCTGAGAATGGGCTTTGGATACAATTTCAGAAGTATACGTGTGTAAACTAAAACTTAAGACAGGATCTCAAGCATGGAGTTACCTTGCTTGACATGAAACTAAAATATTATATTGAGATTTATACTAACATTGGCAGTACTAGAGCAAGGATTTTTTGTTGTTACACAAGTTGTACAAATACTTCCATCAAGAGATGGCCCTTCCAAACAGCTGTGACTATAAGCAGAGAGTCCCTGAGGTCTATTCTGGAGACTGTCACCCTGCAGCCAATTCAAAAGCAGATGTTTCATAGGTAGTGTATGGTTTCCAAATTCAAGGAAAGATTAACTTTGACTTCTGAAACCAACAAAAGAGGAAAGAATGCCTCTGAAAGTTTAGCAACATCTAGAATTCTTAATTAATTTTTGGAGATGACAAATTAGAAATAGTGAGATGCCAAATTAGAAATAGTGAGTTGCCCATGAGCCAAGACAGATACCTGGGATTAGTGATTGATTGGAATAAAAAATAAGTATAAATTAATATACTTACAATCTAGTAAATGAGTTCATATAATATGTACATCTATTTACAAAATGTCTACATATTTTGTGTAGCAGAATGTCTGTACTTTTACAAGTAAGAAAATGCTGTATTTCCTTGTTTTCAAACTTTCTCCTGTATCCTTGTGCTGGATCAGAAAAGGATGAACTGAAAATAAATATCATTTATGAGCTCTTACCTGGCAGATTTCTAAAGACCATCACGGGGAACAGAAATCAAAGGAGGAAGAGTCTTTTCAGGGATATGCTGTTTATGACATTCTTGAAATCACTCAAATATTAATTTTCTCTGGGAGACCAGAATGTTAAAAGTGGAACTAGATTTCTACACAAATGTTCTGTCCCAAAGAACTCTATATTTTTTCCTTAACATTAGCATCAAACCTAATGGTAGAAGTAAGGGCATAATGGATAACACATACATGGCCTGAAGTCATTTACAGTAAGTTTTTATAATAGTACCGTAGGTTCTAGACATCTCTAACTTTGATTAATATCATTAATTTATTCAGGGTACAAGTTGGAAGTTGTGTTACTGTATCTGGTGAAAGATAGGCCTCAGTTACATAAAAGCAATGAGAAAGCATTTGGTCAGAAGGTACAAGAAATAGAAGATTTTTTAAAATACTGAGTATTGGCAAGAATTAATAAAAGTGAAGTGTGAAATATGGATATGAGATGCATAAGAGTATTAACAAAATAAATTCTTATGGTGCTCCAAGCATGCCACAAAGTCTTTTATGTATATTAACTCTTTTTCCAATTCTAATAAGATTTATGAGGGCAGCACCATTGTTAATTGAAGAATGAGGAAAATGAAAGTTGTCAACATGCCCTAATAAGTGATTAAAATAGACTTAAATCCAGGCATCATTGTAAGAAATGATAAAAAGAGTTTTTATATCAAGAATTTCGTAGGAATCTAGAATTTGGAAATTTGGCTGGCTGAAACATAAAGGGTTTGGGGAGAAGCTGAGTGTGCAGAAAGAATTAGGACTTGGATCAATACCAACATTCAGTTTTGAGAGTTCATATGGTGGAGTAGCCAGGTGGCCCTAATTGCCTCTTTACACTCGACCTTCCTATACCATTGTCTCAGGCTTTTATTGGCTACTGAGAACTTATTTGTTATTTCTAGTGGAGGAAATTTCTAGCAGCTCTACGAAATAAAACTACAATTGCTCAACATCTGAACAATCTGTTAGAAATGACAATGGCTGTCCTTATCCTTGACTTAACACTGCTTGCAGTTGATTCAAAAAGTAAAAAGGCTTTAATTATAATTGTCCCTTAAGCCCTTGCTATACTATGCTTTGTTAGTCTTTGATTATAATTTTTGTTGCAATTACTTTATTTTTGGCTTTTTTGAGAGGGAAGCAAAATCAATAGCTGCTCAAGTGACAAGAATTTTAGGTGTTTTTAATATTTTTCCTAGTTAGTGATTTTATGTTTTTTAAGATTAAAAATACCAATGACTACTATTTTAGGCAAAGAAAGGAAATGAGCCAATGTTCACTATTTGAAGATGACCGCATTTTATACAGGAAATAATGGCTGTGAAATTTTAGCAAATCATGATTTTAGTTCCAATAAAATATTTTCAACCATATCAAACTGCATGGAAACCGGAGGTATCAGAGAGCCGCTTCCATCTATATTGTACTATTATGCTTCTCCTGAGATAATAATTATTTAGCATTCCTCAATATCAAGACATTTGTGAAAGTACTTTGTTACACTTACCACCATGTTATAAAAAATGGTCAATTTTGAGTAATGAAAAAATTTATGTGGAAATCTGTAATCATTCTGTTTTATCTGATAGCAAATAATTCCCACTGAGTAACAGCAGAGTTCATATATAACTTCAAGCACTATGCATATTATAGAATTCAATGTAGATAATTTTACAAAGCAATCAATAATTTGAAGTATACAAACCATTTTGATAGGCAGCCCAGTAAAAAGCAGACTTTTCTACAAAAACTATACAAAATATAACAATTTCGCTCAATTGTAGAAAAATGCACCATAACAACTATAATCTATAACACAATCAAGGTATATAAGACAGAAATTATTTACTGTCAAAGAAAAGGGAGAAACAGGCAGAGGTGGAGAGGAGTGAAGGAAAGAGGCTTACTCTATGCAGAATTGTACATAGCTGATGCAGCATGGTAAATTTTGTGTAAACGAGAGTTTGCTACTTTAAAGCTTTGTATGTCAAGAAATTTTCACCTCTTAAAATATCTAGAAAATTCGAGTATATTACAGAAACTTTGACAAACTGAGTAAAGCTTCTCTTCAAGATAGATTAGTGTATGAAAGTGGAATCTCATACAACTTTTATGTAAAGTCTTATATCATATCCAGTATGTGTAAATATATTCCAACCTGCCATTTAGGAACAAAGCTCTTAAGTTGCAACATTCAAAATTCAAATTTATATATTTTTATCTGTTAAGGTAGATGTTTCTAAAAATACAGAGATATAAAATATGAAAGTGAAGAGAAATAAAAGTAAGCTTTAAAAAGAATTTGTCCCAATCAATATTTTCCTATGCTATTCCTAATAATTATTTGTAAGCTATTTATAATTATTTCAACACTGTCTTCAAAGGTGGAAAATCTTACTTCTGTGTCTGAAACTGACTCAGTTACCATTTGGATGTTCATAGGCCCTCTTAAAAAAATTATATAGTTACACACAAAAATTTCATTTAGCATGTGATAAAATACAAAATAAATGGTGGGACCATATTATCTAGTATTTAAAATATTATAATCATGAACAATTCATTTCTTGAGTATTTGAATGTATATAGCATGCATTTCCTCATTGAAATAAACATTGCCTGCATATATCATTTCTTTGACTTCTTAACAGTTGTCTATCTAGAGTCTTTTTTTTTTTTTTTATTGGTACCAGGGATTGAACTCGGGTCATTGTGCTTGCGTAGCAGGCGGTGAAACCATTGAGCTATATCCCCAGCCCTAACATTTGATGGAGCACAACTAACCAAGAATTCGTTTTATAAGCCATGCTATTAAGTCTAATAGATTTTTGCCTAGTTCTACATCTGGAACATTTACCCCTTAGTTCTTCTTACTTTTTCGAGAGTTTTATAGATTTAAGCTTTGTATTTAAGAATGTGATGTTTTAAGTTAATTTTTATGTGAGGTATGAGACTTAATTTATCCTGTGCTGGAGTTTTTGCCTGTGGATGCCTGATTGCTGCAATACCATGAAATTGTTTTTACAGTTTTGTAAAACTCTCTATATCTATCCCTCAGCTGATTCCACACAGTCTTGATTATTACAGCTACATAGTAAATCTTTGGGGGGCTGGGCATGGTGGCACATACTGTACTCCCAGCACTTGGGTTGCTGAGGCAAGAGTATCACTGTGAGTTCAAGGCCAGCCTGGGCTACACAATGACACCTTGTCTCAAAAAGCTAAATTTTAAAAATCCACTTAAAATGTTATATATTTAACATATAATATATGGCTTTTTAAATATACAGTCATCCTTCAGTAACTGTATGGGTTTGTTTTCAATTCTCACTAGCCCTCTGGCCCAGATATATTAAATTCTGAACCTTTGCAGGTCCCTTATATAAAATAGCTATGAAACAATGTGGTATTTTTATCAAACCTACATATTACTTATGATACATAATACAATGTATGTGTTATGCAAAGAGTTGTTATACACTATGGTTTAGAGAATAATGACCAAACACTTGTATATGCTCAGTAGAGCAGTACAGATGAAAAATATTATTCAAATAATTTTGATCCATGGGTGTTTGAAGCCACATCTGGCTTAATTTGTGCATGCAGAAGCCATGGATAGGGAACACAGTGTGTGTACATAGTATAAGGTGATTAGTACATACTACAAGTAAGCAATTTCTTTCATCCATCACCTTCCATTGTTACCTAATTTTATTTCCCTTTTTTGTAATAGGAACATCTAACATCTACTATCTTGATAAATCTTAATGTATAACGTTTAATATAATAATATAAACTATAGGCTGCTTAGGTCACTAAGATTATTCATTTTATGTAACTGTAAATCTGTGCCCTTTGACTTGTATCTCCTTATTCCTTCCTATCCTAACCCTATACTCTTGTTTCTAGATACAGCAAAACCTTGGGTTGAGAGTAACTTGTTCTGTACATGTTTTGCAAGATGAGCAAACATTTTAACTTGATAAATGAGTGATGTCTTGCAATATCAGTAGCAAGTGACACCAAATGTCATACGATCACAAATGAGCCAATGCTTATTCTCTCTCTCCCTCCCTCCCTCCCTCCCTCCCTCCCTTTCTTGGATTGTGGGTGATCCTCTCCCAATAGCAAGAGGACATGGAAGAAATCTTGTCTGCAGTCTGGAGAAGAGTAGGAGAAAAAGGTGGAGGAAACCATCACTTCAAATGAGATTAGAAAGATGTATAAAATGTGAGAAACTACAAATTTTATAGTAAAGCACCACCCTAATAAGGCTATAGCAGTACCAGCAATGAATATTTAAAGACAACACAATATCACATTTTCATGAAATCCTCAAAAGGAGGCAAAAGTGGGTGTCATTAGATGGATTCCTTGTTAAAGTCACATGAAAACAAAAAAGGTTCCATTGGGCCAATACATAGCAGTAGTTCCGTTAGTGATAGTGAAAGTCATACCACACAATAAGCCTTCTCTCTCATGCCAGCAACAAAGGTTTTCAAAGGTTAATGCAGGTTAATTTATTTTTCTTTACATTTCATAGTTTCTTTAATATTTTGTCTTATACTACAGTATTGTAATCTTTTTATATGAATATTTTTGGATTTTGAAATGAATACTGAGTCTCCATTATTTCTTATGGGGAAATTTGCTCTGATGCACATGTGCTTTGGATTACAAACATGTTTCTCAAATGAATATGCTCACAAACCAAGGTTTTACTTATTTTCTTAACAAAGAATTCACATATAAGTAAGGCTATGCAGTATTTTCCTTTCTGTGCTTTGTTTATTTCACTTAGCATAACGGGCTCTGGGTTTATCACATTGTCACAAATGACAACCTGTCTCATTCTTTAAGGCTGAATAATATTCTACTACATATTCTATATATCACATATTGATCTATTATTCACATATATATTTATGCATATGTGTATAAAATGTCTGGAGATGAGATAGACTTGTTTCTTCCAATTTGTTCTTCTTTTTCAGAATTGCTTTAGCTATGCTAATTGTTTTGCTTTTCCCTAAATTTTAAAAAAATCTTTAAAAAATGTCTTACCTAATCTACAAAAGCATCTTGCTGGAATTTTGATAAGAATTTTCTTAGTTGTCTGTACATAGTTTTGGAGAAAATTAACAATCTACTACTGTTATAGTTAATAGATGCCCCCCAAGAGCATCAGTTACAGATACTCTGGGCTTGTGTGAAATGGTTGGAACATGGGAGCACGGTACTCAGCCGTGAAATCATCCACTGGGAGATCAGAGCTGCGTGTGCTGTTGGAATGGGGGCCCTGGGGGGAAGGAAGAGGTAGGTCACGGGAGGAGGGTATTCAGTATCCCCTCTCTTGTTCTTCCTCTCTCCCTTGTTTCTTGGCCCCTATGATATGAGCAGCTTTGTTTTGTCCAAGCCCTTTTACCATCCTGAAGATTCATAAAAGGACTGAAACTCCTGAATCATGAGCCAAAATAAACTTCCCCTTTAACCTGCAGGTGTGGAGTATTTTGTCCTAGCAATGAAGGAAATGACTAATACAATTGTACTGAGGCTTCTGATCTATGAACATCTTACATCTTCATGTTCAGTTAGGTCTACCCTGACGTGCTTCATTAAAGTTATGTAGTTTTCAGCACACAATTGCTACTCATGTTTACTGCACTTTCTTAGACATATTTTACATTTCGGCAAGTGGAAATGGCATTGTACTTCTAATTTTAGTGTCTACATGTTCTTTGTTAGTTTACAAAACTGCAATTTATTTTTACGTGTTAATACTGTATCCTGCAGTCTCGACAAGCTCACTTATTAGTTCTATGAGACTTGTTTGGATTCCTTGAGATTTTCTACATAGATTATTATGTGATTGATTTTTTTAAAACTTAGTTTTTGGTTTTTGACTTATTTCTTTTCTTGCCTTATTTAAGTATCAGTAACTTTCAGGATTAGGTTTAGTAAAGGGGCTGAGAACAAAGAACCTTTCCAAAGAGAAAAGCACACAATCTTTCACTGTAAACATAATGTCAACTGTAGGATGTTTTCTTTGTAGATGTTTTTATCATTGAGATTCCTTCATTTTCTCTTTTCTGTCATAAATGAATATCATATTTCACTCAATGCTTTTCTGGCACTGACTGTGTAATTTTTTTCTGTAACCTCCGAATATGATGAGTTACCTGCTAATATGATGTGTTACAATGATCAATGTAAAATTACTGAACCATTCTTGTATAACAGAAATACATTCCACTTAGTCATGCTGTGTGATTTTTGTCTACTTTCTATATATTTTATATAAAATTCTTTTTATATATTGCTTGGTCACAATGTATGATTCTTTTCATATGGTGAAAAAGTATAGTTGTTTAATTTTATACGTTGTTGAATACATTTTATTTGTTAATATATGACCCAGGATTTTTGAGCTGTATTCACGAGGGGTAGTAATGTAGAGTTGTGTGTGTGTGTGTGTGTGTGTGTGTGTGTACCTGTGTCTTATTCCATGCCCTGTGGTATCAGTGGAGACAATGTGAGGAACCAAGACACCCAGCACTAATGCATGCTGACATTCCTTGCTGTGGTGGTATCCACTGACCATTTGAGGAGAGTCATAAATTTCACCACCAAGTACTGTAGCTCAAAGCCACAGGGTGAGTGAAGGCTACTTGGAGGAGAACACAGTTATTGGAGATGCTTATGCAGTTGGGTAAAATTCTAACAAAGGACATACAAGAACCTTTGAAAAAAAATAATAAAAGTTTTGAAATTTGTTAAACAGGATGGATACCATTTTAGGTAGCAAATTAAGCCATTCACTTGCACACCAAAAATAAAACAAAACCAAACGTATTCAAAAGGCTAAAACTTTTTCTTAATATTTTTCTACACAGAATAAATGCTCAAGATTATTTCCTACATCAATTAATCAAAATTAATAAGTAATGAAGAGATGTGGAATATTGCCTATAAACTATATAGTATTGGCTAGAGAATTCAGTTGAGTTTGTTTAAAGAACCTTATTGATTAAAGTAAAAATAATCAATCTGCCTAAAAGAATTAAAATGAGTTAACAAGAAACTTATATATAGGTGGTATACTCTGGTTAAGACACAAGTCCTGGGGTGAAATCAGGTGAGTTTGATTTCTAGACCAATCTGTGAAATCAGAAAAATAATGGCACTGACTTTGTAGAATTATAAGGTTCAATAAAATGCCAAATATGAAATGTGTAGCATGGTGGCTGACAGAGTAAGAGCCCAATCAATTAATAACTGGAACATCACTAATTAACTAAAAAAACATACAGCAACTTGAGGGATTTGAGAATCTAAATAGTCCCATAGAAAGTAAAAAAATATTGCCCCGGTTCCACATCTTCTGGGAAGAATTCTTCCCTTGCACTGGTATCCTGTGGTACAGGTCAGGATACAGAAAAAGAACCTGACAGAATAACTAAGTTATCCCCTGACTGCACTTTCACATAAGCTCAAATTATTGCCACAACCCTTCTGTATTCCAAAACAATGTTAATGAAATGCATTATTTTGAGAGGAATTTAATATCCCTTCATTAAATTATACATTAAGAAAAATCAGTAGAAAGTATGTAAAAATTTACTATGACCATCCAGCACTTGAAAAATATTTTAAAAAGAGGATACTGCTTTATAACTAAAACCATATTTAAGACATAAAATTTCCTATACATAAATTGATTCTATTTAGTATATTCTTTTAAAAATTTGCAAGTTTGAAATATGAAGTGTCTTTGACTCTGACTTAGAAATATTTTAATAAGTAAGATTTTAAATTATGTACTTTCTATTCAAATAATAAAATTGAAAGCAATAAATTTTAAAATTATTACTAATGAAACAACCTAACATTAACTTACTCATGAAATAGTTTTCATTAAATAAAGTAAAATATCATATAATTTTACATTTTTATGAATCAAAACTGTCATCTAGAATTTTATGCAGCTCATATCTGTTGTTATTAATTTAATTAATGTTAAAGTGATAAAATAAAGTTAAATGAAGATGACCCTGTTTGGCTGTGGAGATTTTAGATGGCTTCCTTAATTTGCATTTGTGTGTAGGATTTGAGTTTCATGTGTATAACAAAGATAAATTTGTATTCTTTTTCATATGTTCAATCTTATATGTATATATAACTATATTAACATGTATAGACATCTATTTATATGCACATATGTATATTGTGTGAAGATTGACATGATATAAAGGAGCAATACTTAGCACTGATTTTCTCAGTCATAGTTTCTATGGAAACATGACAGCTAACAGAAGTATATAAAATGAGAACTCTTTTTCAGTAGCACTGGTTTAATTTTTCCACTATTTTTCTGATGAAGGAAATAGCACTGCTAATGTTAAGTTTTTCAAAATTATGGGTTCATGATCATACTAATGGATCCATACTAAAAACAAACTCTATTTTTTATTAAAGTGAACTTATCTTGAGCTTTTCCTTGAACAATCCATTAAATCATACATAATATAATACACACAAATTAGAATCTGTGAATAAATACCAACCGCATTGCCTGATAGAAAAAGAATGTCCTACAACATGTGTTTGGCTATTAATTTTAAACTGAAATGTTGAAATAGTGAACATTTGATAGATTTCTTCATGGTTGATTAAAATAACTAATTGGTTTTAAGGTAAAATTTCAAAATAGTTTTAAAGGAAGTATGCAAATTAAATATAAGGCTTTTCATTAAACCCCTGGATATCTAGCATGATCAAGAATTTAGCATATTAAATGTTTCATTTGCCAGGTACATTAATGCCATACTTTTTTAAAGCATAAAACTATCCAATCCCACCAAAATTTTTTATTAAATATGTGCAATTCTTTGTGTATCAGTTACATCTCAATAAAGCTGGTAAAAAGAATTGTAATCCAATAAGAAAACAGCATTAAAACTTATATACATCTAGGGGCCAGGGATTTAGCTCAGTGGTTTCGCTGCCTGCTGCGCAAGCGCAAGGACCCAAGTTTGATCCCCGGTACCAAAAAAAAAAAACAAAACCTTACATACATCTATTTTTTATCTTGATTCAGAAAGGTTTATTAATTTATTTTCTTTGTACCAGGGATTCAACTCAGGACCTTGCGCTTGCGAGGCACACGTGGTGCCGCTGAGCTAAATCCCTGGCCCCAGAAAGTATTTTTATATCTTTCTTTAAAGGGAGTCCTGAAATTTTCTGTGTATTTTCTCATTTTCCAGAACACATTCTCAAATAATTAATGCTGGATTTTCAAGAAAATAATAAATATCTCGTGTATATATTACACATTAACTATATATCCTAAATTATTCAAAATGTACCAATAAACTTAATGAAAAATAAATTACTGTATTCATTTAACACAAATTATCTCATTTAATTCCCAATACACTAATGAGCTAGGGCCTGCCTGAATCGGTCTCGGATATTTTATACACTCACGTGCTTGTTTAGACATTTTTACGAAGATGTGAAGCTATGGTTGGACTGTAGCTCTGGACTCTTAAGATCTTAGAGGAGCAGGGCTCCACCGTGGTGTCTCGTGACTTTCCACTTGTGTAAATAGGCCACTAACACAAAAGCTTGAACTCAGCTAATCTGTTTTGGCAGAACCCCTGCTTTCCTTCCTATCTTCCTACTTAGGATATTCTCAAAAGACAAGTTCATTTTGCCTCCAGGATCTGATGGTGGAGGCCACTCCTTCACAGTAGTTACGGATTATGAGACTACAGAGCTTCAGAGAACTATTGGGTCCTCAGCAGCGAAGAGTCTCAAGACTCACACTCCATTGCCTTTTGGCCTCTTTTGCTTTGCTGTCTCCTTGCGTGTGTTGAAGGAGGACCCAAAAAGAGAGCCTCATTGGTGCCATTCTTTCACTGTACCATATGTAAGTAATAAATTGGCTGAAACATTAGATCTCAATGGGCCAAATCAGTCAGGTCTTCCCTTGCTTGTGTTTAGCATCTTTCAGTTTCCAATTCATACTCCATCACTTTAGGCTGCTTAATTTGCTGTGAATAAGAGTAACAATCACTTCAAAGAATTGTTATGAGGATTCAATGAATTAATACATCTAAAAATCTCAAAATAACAGAGCTTGGAAGGATTTCAAGTAGCATATTTTTAAAATCCTACATTGTCTCTAACAGAATGTTAATAAAAATATGGATGTTGAGGATATTGGCAGTGAGAGCTCGAAAGGCAGTGAGAAATATGTTATCGCAAACAGGAGGAAGAAAAATCCTTGTTATATGGAGGTAGAAAATTTATTGGCACTGTTGTCTGCAGGTAAGTGGGAAGCAGAAATCTGACTAACAGACTTGATCTAACTAAAGATATTTTCAAATACAGTGTTGAAGTGGCTGTCTGTTTTCTTATTGCAAATGGGAAAGGGGAATAATGCAGGACTGTGTAGTAGTCCGAATTCTGAGATGATCCTTAGTGGCCCACACCATGCATGATCCCTTCCCCTTGAGTATGGAACAAATATGTGGATGTGATAAATGTCATCACCATCACTGAGACTGGATTAAGTTATATGATGACGATGTAATCAAAGTCCTTAATAAATTGACTTTGAGTTAACTTCAAGGTAAATTATTTTAGGGAGGACCTGAATTAATCAGATGAAGTCACTAAAATAAGGTTAAGAGTCAGATAAATCTCCTGGTGGTTTTAAAGATAAACAATTAATCATGATGATACCACTACCTACAGAAAGGTATGGATGTGGGATCTAAACACCACAGTGCCACTGACTTCTTCCAGTATTGCCTTTTTTCTCCTCCCTTTACCTCTGTCTCTGAAGGCTGAGCCTTGGTTGTTCTCTGTCATTTTACCCCAGTGATAAAAAGACCCCTGGTTCAAGCTTTTTCAGCTTGCACATATTATTGTTTACAGGGATACTGACTTTGTATATTGTTGGTTTTGATCTAGCCTCATTCAGCTGCACATGGGAACACCCCTGATAGGAGGCAAAGTTTTGTAAAGATACCTAAGTTCCCTCTGTTCAAATGTCCCACAGATTTTCTTTTCTGCCATCTTGGCACCATCTACTAAGGTGATTTCAGAAAATTGCTTCAGAAATGCAATTGTTCTGGGACTCAAATGCATCTCTCAACGCTCCACCAGCCCCACAGCCTGGCTTCACAATTGTAAAAAGGAATAGACTCTGTGATTATTAGATTCTTCTTAGAAAAAAAGTAAAGCAATAAAACATTGAATAAAAGCATACCCATGCTTATTGTGACACAATTCTCAATATCCTAGATCAACAGGTGAATGTATAAAAATGTGGTATATAAACAGATGGAATATTATTATCCACAGAAACAATAAAATTTTATCATTTGGAGGAAATGGATAGAACTGGATATCATCACGTTAAATGAAATAAGCCACACTCAGAAAGACAAGTATTACATGCTTTCCCTTATAGGCAGAATCTTTAAAAAATGATAACAAAAAGTAGAAGAGACATTATTATACATGAGGAAGGTAATAAAGAGAGAAGGAAGGTTGAGCAAAAGAGGATAGTATGGGGTTGATATAATCAAAATATGTTATTTGCATGAGTGAAAATACCACATTGAAACCAAGTATTTTATAAAATTAATGTGCAATAATAAAAATACATTAAAAACAAAACAAGAAGCTTTGATTTTTATTCTACTGTATTGTATACCTAAAATGTACCAATAAACTAAATAGAAAAAAATGTGGAACTAGATATATATGGATATGTGTAGGATATGCACATCTTGAATGTAAAATGCAGAGTGAAAAGTTAGTTTACTCATACTGTGAGCTTGAAGTCCGCTACACAAATGGTAGTCTTATAAACCCAATAAAGTTTTGCAGCTTCTTTTAGGAGTGTCCTTTATCAACTCAAGTTAAACTAACATAATTAATTTGTTCCACTTATAAGCTTAAATTTTCTCAAGTCTATTTTGCAAGACAAATTTCCTAATATATTTTAAAAACATATTTAGTCTCATAAATTAGCTTAACTGTAAAATTCAAATCTCTTTTCATGCCAATATTGTTCTCAAATTTATTACAATTTTTACATACCTTTCAGCCAAATGTGACAGATTTAAAATCACAAAATTTACATTGCAACTATAAATTAATTTGTAGGTGTTTTACTAAGCTGCATTATTTCACCATTTTTAAAAGCCAAATACATGCAAAATCTTCCTAAATTAGTATAGATTATTAATATTATAGACTTTTATTTCATTAACTACCTTTACTTAGAGTAGTACTTCTGTGAGTCTGATGTTCACTCAACTATTGAGAAGCCATTATTATTTTAAATGTTTGATGTGATCATTTACCAATGTGATAGTTATCATCTTAACTACCTTATTGCTTTGACAAAGCAAGGCTGTGGATAAATGGAAATTGTCAGTGCACACAGCACATAGCACTCTCTGCCGCCTCACGTGGGCAGCCCTCAACATCACAAATCAAGGAGGACCTTGTTCCACGCCTGGCGACCTGCAGCTCATTGCTCCACGACAGACAAACCTTTTGTGCAACACAGTAAGAAGTAGCAGTGCCTTCGTGTGGACGTTAACAAGGACAGAAACAAAGACTACGTCAGTCAAAGATGGGACCTTGGAAAGCAAGCAGATTCCCCGAACGCAGCCTCTTCCCAACTTCTCAGACTTACTCTATTACACATTAAACTACTTCACAACTTTTTTTCTTAGTTTTCCCAACATATGGATTGAAATCTAAAATAGCAGTTTATTTTCTGCTGTTTCTATATTAGAAAGCCTTAGTAGGTGTTGAAATCTGCATTTGCATTTGAGGCACTAACAATTAAAGATGACTTTTCCATACTTCATTGCTGAAAAACAAACACAGTGTGGTAATAAAATAATCTTGATTGTCAATGCCCCTTGTATTACAATTTTTCACACGTGGAATCTATTTCATTTTTTTCCTTAGCTGAGAGATATGTTGAATGGTTTATCTGACTTTGGATAAATACACGCATGGTAGAAGATTTCATTGCATCTCCCTCCGCTTGCTCATGAAAAGTAGCCAAGCATTTTCAGTTGTGTTTCCTGACCACAGGAAACAGAACAAAGCTTGGCAGGCCCAGTCCCTGCCTCAGAATGACTTTCCTAGAAACAGACTATAAGATAAGAAGGATCTGCAGACTCTGAGCTAAGCCATTGAAAGTTCTCTCCTTAGAATCTGTTCTCCAGATTTTCCTTCTATCTTCTGGGAAGTATTTTCCTCATTTCTGTGACTGGCTCCTCTTCTGTAAGTTGGAGAATGTCAGACCTCTGTGTTTCATAAGTAAAACAGATTTGAACTTATTCTGGGTAAAGGTTTTGCTACTTGCCTAATGTGTGTGTGTGTGTGTGTGTGTGTGTGTGTGTGTGAGAGAGAGAGAGAGAG
>NW_004624843.1:2361658-2381396 GCF_000247695.1 Heterocephalus glaber | reverse complement strand
GAGAGAGAGAGAGAGAGAGAGAGAGAGAGAGAGAGAGAGAGAGAGAGAGAGAGGGAGGGAGAGAGAGATATTTTAAGGCCCGGGTAATAATGTTGAATAATGGAACACAAGTTGTTTACAGAATATAAAGAAGACTCATGGGAATTATGGTCAGTGAGAAAAGTGAAGGAGACAGTGGATGGATGGCTCAGAGGGCCAAAGAATTTCAAATAGAGGTAATAGGTTGAGTGAAATGCTAGATATAGTTAAAAAAAGTAAAATGGACTATACAGGCATTTTTCACATGGTAATAAAAGTTCAAAGTATGACTATGAAACTGTTTGGACTTGGAGGTAGGCTACATGGTTGGATATTCATTTATATGAATACAAAAGATTGGTAGCAAAAAGAGAGACAGCGGGACCAGATGCTTGAATCTTCAAGAAATAAGTGGGGACATTGTAGTATTAGTAAACAAGTATTATAAGTGAGAGTAATATTCATTATTCCATATATTTCAAAGGAAATAAGTATCTAATTTTTTATTTGCATACTTATTTATTTACTTTGGTGTATGAAGGAGGAAGAAACACTCTTCAAAACAGCAGTGTAGAGTGAATAGGATGCTTACCTCATCTCCAGAATGGCTATCATTAAGACCACCAGTAATAGAGATTGCATTATGTCAACTAACCAATTGATATTACCTACTTTGTTATATTGTTCATGTTTCATGATTGGTATTAGTTGGTGTGTGAAACTATACAATACAACAATTTTCACACTGTTCTGCTTCTCAATATCTACCCACATTTCTTTTCCCAGATCTCAATGTTCTTAATCATTCTTCTTTTTTGCAACTGCTAATATATAATTCCTGGCCATTTATCTTTCCACACCACTTTTACATCAAACAAAGTTGGAATGGATTCCCCCTCACTGTTAGTTTTTGGAACAGTCTTAATGAGTGCTGTAATACAACTGCCCCTCTTTGACTTACATTCATATGAGGAGCAGACCCATTAACCAAGGTTGGCCTTTTCTTCTTCTGCAGCAAGTGATCATAATGGAGCATCATTTTTAATCATAGGTCAGAGGAAATGGCACTGATACAACACTAGTCAATGACCCAGAAGTACATTGTTCATGCAGCCTACTCTTGTCCTCTATTTGATTCTGATTCTGATGGTACCACTCCCATCCTATGGTCTCATGATGGACTGCTTTAGGACAAGCCACAGCTCAAGAGTTAATGGACTCTACAGGCCCAGGTCACAATGGGCAGATCTGGCCAAATGGTCACTGGATGTCCTGGGTGAATATTCTGTTACTCTTAGTTGAAAATGGAGAAACAAGGGATACCCTAATTGATATGCATGATAAAAATAGAGACTAGGTTAAGGTTTGATAATGGATTTAAGTCAATTATGTAACTGGGACTAGTTCAACTTCATAACTCCTTTTCTGAAATCCTGAGACCCTGGAAACACTGTCACTATCCTGAGGTCACAGAGTCTAAGGAATCTAGAGGTTATGTAAATCCTTGGGGAAATTTAGGATAAAATTAGTTACTATTTGTTTGAGTTTTTCAACAAGTGATATTGCTTTTCTATCAATGTTCAACATCTACTAAGTAAAGATAAGAATAGTAACTTACTTCATGCTGGTACGTTGAAAAGTAATGTTATGTAAGTGGCCTTATGCAGGGCACCTGGCTTCATTCAAACAGTTATTGGTGATAATGGGAGAAAACCAGAAAAAAGCACCTAAAATAATAATTACTCGAATGACAATAACTTGAACATATTACTTAAATAACTTGAATATATTATTCTATACTTCTATTTTTTTCTAGGCTTCTATTTTTTTTAAGGTTTGAAGATCAGTTTATTGTTTAAGATTGGGGTTTTGTATATTGGCTTAAAAAAAGCACTTACCAATGTGCATATTTTCTCACATGTCCTTTTCTAATGAAGCAAAGAAGATGTTAAAATTAAGTAAATATTTTACAAAGAATGATGCTATCAAACATAGCAGATATATATTATATTTACAAGATTTTAAGAAAAGTTTGAAAAATCTAATATCTCTGGAATGCATAAAGCATCTTGTAATAGATGTATAAGTTTCTACATGTCCACACATGATCACAAATTGACATTTACATTATTAAGAAAAATTACTTTTACCATGTAAGATTCTATACTTCTACTTTTAAAGAGTTTCAAATTGGAGACAATTCTAACAGTGAATTTCTCCACCTGGAACAAATATACCCAGAGGACAACAAATCTTACTTTGCATTGATTTTCATCCTTTTGCTTTTCACCACCACAATACTTATAGCAGCACTCACAAGTGCTTCTTCCATATTAGACATTAAGTATTTATTAATTTAATATTTTTAATATTGATAACATTCATTTTCATCAAATTTTACTCTTCCAGTGACTATTTATTTGCTCAAATAAGGACAGAATTACATCACCACAGAGGCCATAAATCCAAATCAATCTAATATCTTTTTATAAGTATCAGAGTCAATTTCATCCTTGTCACTAAATTATTTTAATGGTTTACAGTCACTAATTGCCTCACCCGTGTTCTGCTGTCAGTCCTTAGCATTCTCAGTCGGGTATTTGACCTTACACTGAGACAGAAATAGCACTTGCTAAAACTGTGAATGGCCTGTCTTAGTGCTAATGATGGTTTCATAGCTCTTTGGGGTGCCTAAAGTTTAGCTCTTGCCAAATCATTTGTTGGTCTGACAAACTGTATTTTAGACTGAAATATGAATTAATAGCTATATTTATCTAACTGTTAGCAAATTTCCTTTCAGTGAATGGCAGACTGAGATTTTCACAAGAACTATTCCAGGAAAACTTGGTACAAAATTAACAAGGTGAATTTCAATACCAGCATATGTGTCACCCTACATTCAAATTGGAATGAATCATAAAGGACTGACTGCTAGAGATTCTGTTAAAAGGTCAGCTAATGAAAAAGCTACCCCCAAAACTCGTCTAACCCTATTAAAAAATAGTTGCAGATACATTAAAATTTGAAATCTAATGCCACATACAAAGACCTGAAATTTTTTTTATTGTTTCACAAGCCATTGCCATTGTACCTTGTTGTATAGGTTTTTTTTAAGTTAGGACAGACAGAATAAAGCATTATAACAATATCATAATCACAGATGTACAGGAACTTAAAGTAGAAAGATAAAGTAAGGGAGTAGTAATAGGATTTCCTTTCCGGTCATGATAGAATAGCTGGTACCTGATTTAGCATCCTGCAGCCAATGATTACATATACTTGGGTATACAAGTATGGTAACTGTTTGGAGTTACTGACAAGCACTCAACATTAAGATCCTTCAGAGAAGTGACATACATCAGGTGACCTTCCCCACATTCATTCTTGCTTTCTCATTAAGAACATTTTTCAAAAGTACTGTGCAAGACAGCAGAATGGAGAGTGAGAACAAGAATCTTTCTGGGTTGAGAAATGAGAGATTAGAGTTTGGATTGCCAAGGCAGTTGGAAATCATGGATATGTTATTAGAGAGGAGGGATCCACACAAAAAGAGCCTTGCTTATTGGTAAAAATCTTTACTTCATTTTCTTGGATGATCCCAAACTGCATATGCACATGGAAAGACTTTGGAAGGCTGAGCAGGGAGCAACCACTGGGAACATGACTTAACCCAAAGAAAGTAAGAGATGAGGAGAAAATAAACCAAGAACGGTGATCAAAGAACTTCTGGAAAAAGAAGGGAATAAATAGATGAGAAGTAAATTTAAATTCACCTATATCATTGTGAAGTAACACTAGAGGAATTATCTAAACACTTTAGTTAAATGATACAATTTTCCTTGTGGATTTAAAATTTTAAAAGAACCAAACATTGAAAGTCATTTCAAATAAGACTTCACAGAAATACTGAAAATAGAAGGATGGATAAATGATGTGTCACTATCCCACAAACCAAATAAAGTGGTCTAAACCATGGAACTATACTGCACTGATTTACTTGAAAAAAATTACAAAAGGTAAAGAGAGACACTTCATAAACAAAAGTGTGAAAAACCAAGATTTAACACATCTAAATATGTATACCCTTACATACTCTGTTGACACATCTATGAAATTGTCAATGGTGGGTTTCATACGTCAGATCAATTTTCAAGGTGGCAAAGTTAAAAAAAACATTAATAATGGAAAGATCCAATGCTTAAAGCATGGTTTCATTCTTTACCCACTATATTATGAGAAGAACATCAGCCAACCAGAAAACAACAAAAGATGATGAACGAGATAATGTAAAGCCATTCTTCAGTTTATGAAAGTTTGCCTGCTGGTGAGAATGTTTAGTGTTAACAGCTATTTCTAATATTCAGTATTCTGAATGGGTACTAATAGTATTTTGTAACACTCCAAAGAACAGAAATAGGTCCAGTGAGTGGAGACTCTTAGCCATGGTAACTAAAATATTTTTACACAGGACAAACTAATAATGGGACCAGCTGTCAAGTGGAAAGGTCAGCATGCTGTTATAACAAGTGTCCCAACAGCAGTTAGCTGCTCATCTGCCCAGGAGCCCAGGAAATCCTCAAGTTGTGTGTAGTTGGAATAAATGTCACCTGAAGTCATTCTCAATGCTAAAGTTTTATGTCAAAATTAAAGTTGTGTTCCCTTTCTACTTGAATAAACCTTGGAAACTTGGGTTATTGCATATCATTCATGAGGTGAAAGTAATAATGAGCGAAATGCCTTTCATGAAACTAAAATTTGAGTGCTTTGTTGAAAGACTCTAAAGAGATACACTATAGCCATTTTCATGCTGAAATGTGTGCTTGGACAAAACTATGATAATGGAAGGGGTTTCCCCCTAATTTCTTAATATGCGTACACTGAAGTATATTATGTAGGAGTCAAATCTAGATGCTTATGGAGGAAAAGTTTGAAAACTATTAGTATTGCCTTTGGCAATCAGTACTTTAGTTTATGTCTCAATCCATTTGACCTGGTGTAACAAAATATTGTAAGCTAGCAAGTTATACAGAACAGAAATTTATTTGCCACACTTCTTGAACCTAGGGAGTCCCGATCAGAGTGGTAGTGTCTTGTGGAGGTCTGCTTTCTGGTTCATAGATGGGGCTTTCTCATTGAGTCTTCATACGGCAGAAGAGACAATGTAGCTCCTGGGACACCCTAACTGAGGTACCAATCTCGTTCATGAGAACTTTGCCCTTCTGACCTAATCACCTCCCAAAGGCCACAAGTCCTAGTGATACCACAGTGGGAATAGATCCCAAAATATGAATTTCGGAGAGACATAAACATGCAGCTTTCAATGGTAGCCAATGAGGCAGCGCCTGACACTATTTCATAGAAAAGAATACGGCATGGTGTGCATTCGTTCCTATTTCTTAAAAGTTCTTAGAACAAACATTTCTCAATTGGAAACTAATTATTAAGTGTTTATTTTAGGCAAGATGTTTTTCTAGGCCATGTGAGGACCATGGCCTTGATTTCAGAATATGTTCAGATATCACACATTCATGGAAGGACTTGTGTCCCTAGACTCACTCCAGGGAGGTAGCTGTAGAAGCTTCATCTAATCCACTGTTGGGTCCTTAGTATCTCACACCATGCCTGGTACCAAACATATGTGAGAGCTTGGTTAAATGAACAAGAAAATTGTAGCTTCCACCCACACAAACTGATAAAGGAGTGGAGAGTTGATGTGTTACTTTCCTGCTAATGCTATAATAAACTACAACAAACTAGGTAGCTTTTAAAAAACATATTTATTGCCTTACAGTTCTAAAGGTCAGAAATTTTTAAGGTATCAGCAAGCCTGTGTTCCTCCTGGAGGTCTGTAATAGAAAATCAATTTTCCTGCCTTTCCTAGCTCTAGAAATCACCTACATTCCCTGGCTCATGACTTTTTTCTTTCTCGTCACTTTAACTTCTGCTACTATTACTATGGTGACATTTTCTATTTTAACTCAACTGTTTCCCTCTTATATGGATTCTTGTGATTAGATTGGAAATAATCAAGTAAATCTAGGAAAAATGATCTCTCTATACCCTTAATTTCATTATGTCTAGAAAATCCTTTTCATTTACTTATTCTTTCTTGGGTTCTGAGGATTATGACATGGACCTCTACAGGGTAGGAACATTAGCCAACCTACCATACACTGTAAGTTGAATAACTACAAAAGACAGAAATAATAGCATAAAATACAATAATCAGCAGGTCACAAGTGTGGCATCCTGGAGGTGTGGATGTAGGGTCTTCCTTCAGGAAAGAACTTGGGTACTTCTATAATTGTAGGATTCTTTTGCGGCCACCAGTTTTGGAGCAAAGTGTCCTTCCTAGGCCACTTCTAGCCAGTGATTGAGCACAGCAAGACTTTTGGAGCCTGACCAGTCCTGGCCAACCTAGGACTCTTCCAGTATACAATCTTTGCTTCAGATTTCATATTCCCCTGGATGAGACTGGCAGGGCTTCCTTACAGCTTAAGCGTCCTTATCCATTCCTGCTTCCTCCCTCCTCTGCCTTTACGATTTCTGATCTGTATTACAATGTGAACATTTCCTTGTTCCCTCTTGCTCCCTTTCCCCTTACCTTTCACAAGCACACTCCTAACCCCACTTCATGGTCTTCCTTTCTAACTGGCACACTGAGTCACTATATGAAGAGTTCCTAATTGACTGCTGGACTTCATCTGATTTAGAAATAGAGAGAAGGAATAGAACCATATAGAATGGAGCAATTCGGTAGATCACAGAGACAGAAGTTGAGTCTCTACTCACTGATTGCATGGGATTTTATATAAAAAGAAAAGAGAAAACAGGATAATTTTAGTAAGAGGAACACAAGAAAGGGTTACAAAAGAATAATGTATTCTTGGGACTTGTTCCCACTGCTGAAAGTCATAAAGCACAGATGGCTGTGTCAAGATATCTTGGTCCAAGAGCATCATTATGGGATTATTCTAAGGTCTAATCATGCCAGACGTTCCTTTGTTTGTATTTATGATAGTTCTTTTTTTGGGGGGGGGGGGGTACTGAGAATCAACTCAGGACACTGTGCTTGCCAGGCAGGTGTGGTGCCACTGAGTTAAATCTGAGACAGCTTTTCTTAGCTCTATCACATCTTTGAGTGAAACACATAACATAGTACCCTTTGAATTCCCTTTCCCATTTCATGTATATCAGGGCACAGAAAATATTAGTTGCTCATCTCTTAAAAAGCCCATGGTGGATCTACCTCTTAGACTACTCAACTATGAAAGAGACATCTTTTGTTTTAAATTCAAAAATTAGGGGCCAGGGATTTAGCTCAGTGGTTCTGATGTCTGCCTCACAAGCACAAGGTCCTGAGTTCAATCCCCAGTACAAAAAAAAAATTCAAAAATTAGCTTCACAGTAACTTTCTCAGTGTGGTTAAAATGAGTATTTTTGTTTGACTTTGGACGTTCCTATCCATAGATTATTATTACTATTATATTATTATTATTATTATTATTTTAAAGCAGTATGCATCTTGCATACTTGAGATTTCCTGTAATAAACCTATAAAAAGCATCATATCCTCAGTTTTTAAAATAAATTTTATTTTTATTAGTGTCAGATATTAATATTTTATCATACCCAACAAGCACATCCTATACTTCTCAAAAATGTCTAATACTTTTTCTGGTTTTTTTTTGTTTGTTTGGGGTTTTTCTGGTACTGGGGATCAAACTCAGGTCCTTGAATTTGCGCAGCAGGCGATGAAACCACTGAGCTAAATCCCTGGCTCTAATTCTTCACCCCAGTATTTTTACTTCTGATGAAGAAGGAAGGAAAGCAATAGAAAAAGGAAAGGCCTGAGTTACAGATTTCATTTCAACGTGAAGAATCAGCCTGAAAATTGTTCGCCAAATGGATACCTTGAGTCTCGAAATAGTAACTCCCTTGCCCTGCAGATGGAGGTATGGATAGAAGTGTGTGTGCATGGCAACTGCTGCCCCAGGCACTTCCATCTGTCCCCAGGTCTCTGCTGGGCTGGGTTTTCAAAATCACTCTGTCCACTAATGAGAAAATGTGAGCTTCCTTCCTTCATTTCATATGTGGTGGACTGGAGGTGACTGAAGGTCACAGAAGGATCTCTGAAGTAATGATAACTAAAAATATAAATAGAAAGCTGATCCCTGTAATACTAGAAATGTATCATCTGAAAATATCACCTTTCATACTCTTTCCCAGATAGTAAATCTAGGAAGAGGAAGAGGACGAAGGGAGGAGTAAGGGGTGGAATCCATCTCCCAAGCATTAAAAAAATATTACTTTCTTTCCTTTAAAAAACATCTTTCCTCTTTCTTTGCCTTTCTATGTGATAAAGAATAAATAGCTGTACGAATGATTTAAAAAACTGATTATTTTTATTGGTAGGTAAATATAAGCCTAGGATCTGGAGCCAGACCACCTTAGTTCAAATCTAGACCACCCAGTTACCAATATGAGGACCCAGGGCAAATTTCTGAATTTTTCTGTGCTTCAATTTCTTATCTATAAAACAAGGATTAATAAGCATAGCTATTCCATTAAATGAGCGTTAAGTCAATAAATGTATGTAAAACTCTTAGAACAGAACCTATCAACCCTGATGTTCCTTTGCCACTGAGTCAGACTTGACACACACTTGGTAGGCACTCATAATCTTGCCTGAGATGCAATAGGAATGCAGTACATAGAGGCTTCTTGTCACTGTGACCCCTGGTGAGCTCTCCATGTCCACAGTAGACCATCTGTAGTCATCTACTGTCTTTCTAACTACAAGCCCAAATAAGGCCAGCTCATCAGCAGGGCTCAGAGGGTTTCATTTCTTGTGCAAGCAGTTTATGACATCTTCCTTTGAAAAGCTTATTTCACTTCATCTGCAAAGAACTTCATCCCCAGAGTCTGGAGTCTGGTTACAGGTATAAAAGTAAGACCTACCCACACATTCCTCAATCTTTGATCACTTGGGGTGTGTGTGTGTGTGTGTGTGTGTGTGTGTGTGTGTGTGTGTGTGCATGTATGTACTTTATTTGTGAAAACTTTGTAAAGTTTTAGGTTTTATAGTGAAGGTTCAATAAAAAGTTTCAATAAAGATACTACTGAAAGAAGTAGGTTTTTAAATTTCTCATCTGGGAAATATTAAATTTAAGGAGTAAGTGATGGAGAAAATACCCTATGTTTGTATGACTCCACCATACAGGTTATTCATTTATGTCTAATAAAACATGAGATGCATCATGGGACACTAAATGCTAAGCAAGAGAACCACTGTTCCTTTCCTTTTCACCTATTCAATTGAACTGTTCTTCAGTAAGTCACAAAGGATTGTCTATGGTTCTTAATTCTAGTAACAATGAATCCTGGGACATTCAAAATGTTGGGCTTCTTTGACATTTTGTACAGTGAGTGTGGTGCTCCTAGTTATATCACAGTGCCACGGACCTAATAAAAGTAGGTTTGTGATTACATCATGAAAAGTGCATTGAATCCATTAGAGGCAGAAAGTGACATAACTGATACTTTCAGCTTCTTTCTCTGTCTCTTGCAAGTCCTCAACTTTCTGAGTACTGTTATTCCATGCTGGAGCTTGATTGCCCGTCCTCAGCAGCCTAGCACACTGGGATGGATGGGAATGTCTGAGAAATAATTGCTACCTATGGTGAGAAAATAGCAACTGCAAAAGGTCAAACACCTCTGTTCTCATCTTCCACATAGTCCCTCTATTCTCTGCTTCCTTGTAGAACTATTACCTCTTCAGATCCCAAAGGCCTTGGAATCACCCTAGAAGGCAAAGCAAGATTAGAAAACCCAGCAGATCTTAGCTATGGGTATGAGTATGTCTTTCCAGTTTTTGCTTTCCACAGAAAAAGGGGAAAAAATATCAACGTCAGGCAGGAAATTTCTGTGTAAAGGTATATGAGCAGATTATAATGAACACCACGTGTAGGAGCAAGAAATTCCCTGGGTTATGCAGAATGAGGAGCAATAAATCTAACAGCCCATTTAATTGTATACTTTGGTAATTTTATAATCCAGGCATTTGACTTGTAAATGGCAAAAGAAATCAAATTTTTAAAAAACTAGTTAAAGCTCTCTCCAGGCAGTTCTATGCTGCCTCCTTCTAGCCTATCAGGCCTTGGGCTTTTTCTATAACCTTCCTAGTACTCAATCCTATCTCTGTTGATACCTGGACAGGGGTCTAAATTTTCGGTGCCGGTCAGCACAGACAAGAAAGGGTCCTGATTAGGCCCCCAGGTCATCTCCCTTGAAAAACACCTTACTTCCTAGTACGAGGTTGTAGCGGATTGACTGATGGTCAACTTGTGATGCCCAGCTGAACTGAATCAGCGTGGTTGGACATGGAAGACCCACCTGAGGATTGCTGCCGAAAGCCATAAAAAGAGAACTGGAGGGGAAGATCTTGGCCTGTGGATTTTCTAGGCGTAGCTTGCTATGGATGGTTTTCTTGATGCAAACTAGGCTGTTCTCCTTGGAGGAGGAGCTCAGGGCCTCACTGTCACTGGGAACGGCTGCTGTTTTCATCAAGGGAGCTCTGATCTTCGCCTTGAGTGTCACTTCCTGGCTCCAACGTGGATCCCTCAGCTTGGTGGCACAAATCCCTCATCTCGTCGGCTTAGGTTTTCTGGCTTCCACCACTGGCCTTTGGGCCTGATCCTCAATATGGACAAGCATGAGACATTGCTTGGGCTCTAGGCCACTGGCTGGACTCATGGAGGACACTGCTTTGGACTCTAAGTCTTTAGCTGGACTTGAGAGGGAAATTTCTGGGATCCAGGCCCTCAGCTGGATTCTTTGGGCCTCTAGTGTGCAGTTAATCTCTCTTGCATGCCTTTGCTTTTGACTTTTTGGATAATTATCATAAAATAATCCTATAAAGTATGTGTCCTGTATTTAATGTATTCCCTTGCCAAAACCCTGACTACAACATAGGTACACCAGTAACTGGCTAAAATGTGAGAAGTGTGACATTGCAAAGGTCACAGCAAGTAGGTTTCTAAATAAACAATCCCTCTGCTCATATTCTAAAGCCACAGGAGATATTTATGTTTCTAGGGTTAGAAATATCTCTCTGTATATATTTTTAGAAAAATAAATCCTAAAGAATAAATTTATTCTATTAGGCCCCAATATTCTTTGCTTGCTGCTGATAACAATACAGTATGATAGCTCCTTAGAAAAGTTCAAAGATGCAAATTTTAATTTAAAAGTTATATATAAAACATTTTGTATATATAAAAAAGTTATATATAAAACATTTAGTACATAATGTGGTGAACTCTCTATATGTATTTTTTGCATGTATATTAACCAATGAAGCAAGTAAAAGCAATCACTAATAATTTGATTTTGCACAGATTTATTATGTGACATAATGCCCGATATATTTTAATGCTGTAATGTTTATTGAAAGATAAAAATGAATGGATTGATGAATGAATCAATCAAACTTGAGCTTTTAAAAAATATTTAACTTGATATTTCAACACATTGATTTCTGATCCTTACCCATGCAAGAAGTCTAATATATGTTGAAATATACATGGATATGTATATGTTCAATAAACATGAATATGCCAAATTTAGTAATTTAAGATTTAATTTGTGATTGTAATTTTTTGATATTAGTTTCTGCTTTAAAAATCCAGCATTTCACCTAAGAGATAAAATTCTAGGATAGTGCAAGGAGCTAATAATAAAAGTCAGTAGATTTAAATTATTTAAATAGCTACTAACTGTCCCATATCCCTCTGTTAATTCAAACAGATGCTCATTTGACTTTTTTTCATGCTTATTTTACTAAGCTTTACCTTAATTGTTATTTTAAACACGGTAAAACTCAGTGGCAGGTAGAATACAGATTTCCTAAAACATGGAGGTTTTAGAAGCTTTACCTACATTTACCATTCATATTATAAAATTTTGCCTTCGTTTTACATACATGGTGAAAGTATGTTTCCATTTACAATTTGTTGTTTGACTTTTTAATAATAGCTTTGAAAATTTAGAAGGTAGCATTTTTAGACTGTGAAACTTATAAACTTTCTTTTATGTCTTATCATTTTAGTAATGTTCTCAAGCCAAAATTGAAACAATCTCTCATGACTCCTTTTAATGCATTTTGGATTAACTTTAATATTTTCAGAAATAAAATTATTGTATATATTGAATTTCTTTCAAGCAAATGTTTTAAGAAAATCATCTCCTCTGCTATCTTCCAGTACATATTAGATATTTTTCTTTCTAAATGTTTAACCAATTATACCAATATTATTAATTTATTAAATTCAATTCTTTTTTAAATTAATTTAGTGGTACATTTTAGATATATATCATGATAGCATTCATTATAGGGAATTTGTATCTGTACATGATAAATCTTTATTCTTCTTTTCCCTCAATCTCCTCCTTTCTGTTCAACCCCTTATTAAATCCAATTCTTTACCAAATATGTAAAATATCATGAACATATGTAAATTTTTAATTTATTCATAATAGGAGCTCTCTATTCAGTTGTTCATTTGGTTCTTTTACTCTTTTCAAATGTTTCAATTAATGTCAAATTTTAATACAAATTTAATGTCTAGTCAATTGGCATCTTGCGCCTGATATTCTGTTGTTATTTTCAGAAACACTGCAGGTATTTTCAGAAACACTGCAGATATTTTTGCAGGATTTTTTTTCAAAAACTTTTCACTCTTTCTTTTTGAACTCATACAAAACAAATTCCTGAGGCATTTTAATTGGAATGGCTTGAAATTTATGGATTAACAGAGAGAAAACTGCATCATT
Organism: Heterocephalus glaber; assembly: GCF_000247695.1. Next base: position 2,368,544 of record NW_004624843.1, on the reverse strand, counting down.
GTAAATATGACTTTTTCTATTCTCTGATCATATATGTTTTTTCAGTGATTATAAAAAATAATCTATCAGTCTGGAGCCAAAGTACAACCTACCTTTCATTAATCCTGAATATTTTTTAGAGATGGATTTAAGAGTGATACTCTGAAAAATTTGCATATCTTAGTCATTCGATGAAAACTAGTTTGGTCAAGAACCTCATTAATAATATTTTAGCAGAACTAATACAGTTGGCAACATAAGTTAAAAAGAAGTAGCCAGGCATGGTGCCACATGCCTGTAATCCCACCACTTGGGAGGGTGAGGCAGAAAGCATCACCACAAGTTTGAAACCCGCCTGGGCTACATAGTAAGTTCAAGGCCAACCTGAACTACATACCAAGACTTTGCCTCAAAACAAACAAACAACAACAAAATCTACATGTTTTGTGACCCCCTACTCTGGAACCAAAATTAATTTTTAAAAATCCACTTCTCTTTGTGTGCATATGTAGTTTAAAAGTGGAATGTCTGACAGGGATGGACCCACTGAGAAAAAATATGCATTTTCTACTTTAAAAGAAATGCCATAATCAATCAGTAGAGTTTCTTTAATCCAGAACCACATATCTAGGTTAGAAAAATGCTGAAGAAACCAAGGTTTTTCTGCCAGTCCGCAACTAAGATCCCCTCTTTTTTAGTCTTTGAGGAGCTCAAGACCTGTTAGCCAGTCTTTGATTCCCACACAGTCCAAGAGATCATTATGCCCATAATACAAACCTGATGAAAAGATACACACAAGAAAATGGCCCTAAAGCACCCCCCCACCCCCGGCTTCAGACACATGCACTCACATCTTTACTTTGAGTCTGCTTTGGCCAGTTATGAACTGTGAAATTTTGGGAGAGTCACTCAGCTCCTTCCTTGAGCATGAGAATAAAATAGCCACTTCATATAATTATAGTCAGGGTTAAATATCATTTGTAAATATTTCACTGTTTATGAATACACAGGACGGTGATGGTTATTTTTGGAATAAATATGCATAGGTCCTGGTTTATAATCATGAGTGTAACCAGACAATCATATTTGAACTGAAATTGGAGATTACATATATATTAATCTTGTTTTTCAGATGAGAAAAAACACCAAAGTGTTATTTTTCAAAACTAGTCAGCTGGCAGACTACTATTCGTGCTTAACATATTTGTTTTGTTTGGTTTTTATTTTTTATTTTTTTGACAGCACTGGGAATTAAACCCAGATCCTTTAAACTGAGCTATTTTCTCCAGATCCTTCTTTTTTCCTCGATTATTTTCTAGACAGGGTTCACTAAATTGCCCGGCCTGGGTTCAAATTTGAGATATTTCTGTCACAGCCTACCACAGTGTTAGGATTATTGGCATGAGCCACCAAGGCTGGCTAATATTTCACATGAATTTTGTTAAATAACATGTCACAGCTTCCAGTATATTTCCTGTTAGAATAACTAATATGCTTCAAATCAAAAGTATTTTATTTAAAACTAACCTATCGTCAATAATTATAAACATCTTAGTAATTGCCTTGATTTTCAAAAAGCTACAAATAGGACCCTAAGTGATGAATTTGCTCAAAATCCTTACCTATTGCAAACATTAGGTGTGTTCTTTTCCTTTAGGCTGTCACACAAATGTATAAGGCCAGGAAATGTTAATGTAGAAGATGTGAAATAAAAATTATATTCACATAACAGCTCATTTATTCAGATTTAATCATACAGATTGTGAAATCAACCAAATTTCCAATGCTCGGGAAGAGCAACACACTTATGAAGAGTAGAATACAGTTTCTTGTTATATAATATTTTTATAACCTATTATAATTCTGAAATTGGAACAAAAAAGAGGGGGAATTGTGTCCAGTTCTAAATTTATGATGCAGAGCCCTGGGCAAGTGTGTAGATGGACCCTCTGAGAAGACAGGAGGCCTTGATAATTGCCTGCTTTCTCTTGCTAGCTCTGTGTTTAAATCTGCATAAAGCACAGTCCTCCTGCCAATGGAGAAGGGCTGGCCCAGTTTCCTGACAACTGCATATTCAAGTAGCCAGCAGTGGCAATGCAAGCCACAGTATCTGTCAGCACTTCTGCCTTTGCCAGGAGGAAGAACAAGAAAACAGCATTTTAAATATCAAGCTCAGAAAATCATTAGGCCATCAGCCCATATTAACGAAAGCCAAACATGGTTTTCTATAGAAGAAAATTTCATCCTAGGCTTGCCTTGTTTAACTCCTTCATGGCAATCTTTGTGGGTAATTGCTTATTGTAAATCATAAATGCTGGCTTCTGAAAGCAGACGAAAACTAATTACTGAGCGATTCACTGCCGTTTTGATAACTTTAATAAACAATCTCTCTTCTCAGGTCCAGTCTTCCTGGACAGTTAGTCAATAAAAATCTTCAAAAACTGACGATAAGAGGATCCTTCCACACAAAATATTACACACTCTCTTATGTTTTCTGCTGCCTGGCTGCTAAATCGTTTGTCTGTTTTTACAATTCTGCATGAGTACAATATAAGTTATCCTTAGAGGAAAAAATCAAAGCATGTTGAGTGAAATTTGATTAAAGATACAAATAAATGACACACAATCCTCTCTTCTCTTCTCCTCTCTTGTCTTCTCTTCTCTCTCTCCCTCTCTCTTTCCTCCTTTCTCCTCTTCCTCCTCTTCCATCTCTCTCTCTCTTCCTCCTTCTTTCCCTTACAAAATAAGTAAGATTTCAAAATAAGAAAGATTTGTTTTAAGCAGTGCAGGAAGCATGGAGTCCCTGAAGGCTGCTGTTCAGGTAAAGACTTCGCAAATGGGAGAAACAGCTATTGACAAAGAACAGCTGGCAACACCTTGGCCACGTTTTGCCTGCTGCACAATTTCTTTCAGACCTAGAGCTCCTCATGAGATCTTTCCCAATAGAGCCTTCTGCTCTGTGTCCAACTGAGTCTTGAAACAATCTAAAATAAACACATTAACTTAAAAAGGAAAAAGAAAGCCATGTTTTATCTCAACATCATTAATACACCTTTGAAAAGCAAGTGACAGTTACTAACTGCAACAATGTCTCTTTTTCTAGTCAGAGATGAATCCTAATTTAATAGCAACATTTAATTAAAAAATAAGGACTCTATTTCATTCTGAATTTGAGAGATTACATAAACAAGTCTTCATCTCTGTTGCTGTTAAAGCCATAAATATCCAGGTGTTGTAGAATTTCAAGTCTGATATGATGACTTTCAAATCAGGAGCTTATAGGGCTATTTCTCATGGAAATGTCAATATAATTCTTTTTGCATTTTTACACTGTACATGAATTATTCATAAGTGAAAATACTGAGAATTATTTTGCAGCATGGAGAAAAAGTAAGCAAATGTATCACATACCACTAAATTTACATCTTTACAACTATCTTGATATCTCAAAGGGTACTTAAGCAAGAAAAACATGACAATTTGAACATAATTTTATATCAAAGATTTCTATAGAAACTCCTGTGCAGTCTATCACTATAACAGATTCACAGAGGAAAGGATTCTTGGTTACAAAAATGAGCTCAGACAAGTGTTAGAAACTGTAGCACAGATTTTCATGTTTGTATGGCTGAAAGAAACAGAAAAAAAGAAAGAAAACATTACATCTGAATCACATTGCTTATCAATAGGTCAAATTCTTCTTTCCCCAGTTATTTTCTGGGGTTTGATGCCCAAGGAAATACAATTATTTAGAAAGTCATATAAAAATCCTTCTTTTCTGCCTGACTCCCAGGGATCATACCTGTTGGTAAAGATGGTGATAAAAACAACAGCATCTGTCCCCTGATGAGGTATAGTGTTTCCAGATAAGAATAAAAACTGAAGCAGTAGTTGAAGGAGATATTGGTGGGAGATAATTGTTTTGTTTTGAAAGAGTGTGGGAGTAGTTTGAGATAGTGGTAGTATTACTTGGGTGAAGCAGTGTCCATTCAAACACTTTAAATATGAACTTAAATCACAATAATTAGAATGTGTATTTTTCCTCAAAAACACATAGGGGATTGGTTTCAAGTATGAAGAAATCGGATATAAAAAGGGCTGTTTTTAGTTAATGAGTATAATGAAGACCAAAGCAAAAAAGGAAAAAACAGAGTAATGCCTGAGGAAGACTATCATGATGCACAATGGATTCCAGTTTGGACAATGAAGGAAGTAAGAGACAGGATGGAGAGAACGAAAGTGGTAGAGTCAAAAGGCTGGAGACCTCGGTGTGTTAAAGAATTCTTGGAGTGAATGCATCAGGCTCTTCTGAGAGTTAAGGAGGTCATGTTTGGAGGGAGATGAGCCTACAACTGAAACAGCAAGTGTTGTGGGAACGACAATAGTTAGCACAGGACAATAGCTAAATCAAGATGCAAGATACGGCGGACAGGACCTGAGAGGGTAGACTATCTACTTGATTGGCTTGGGAGCTGCCTAGCGGATTAGCAAAGCACACTTTTGGATGTGTGTGGGTGGGAAGTACGAAAGCATGTGACTGTGGTCTATATCTGGTCCTTGCCCTTGGGTTTCACACTGTTCCTTCTGCTCTGTTTCCTGCCCACAATTGACTAAACAACTTTGCTCTGCCATGCCCTCCCACCATGATATTCATGGATTGGAAGCAGCCAGTTGGACTGAATCCTCTGAAACCACTAGCAAAATTAAAGTTCTCTTTCTTACCCCTGTGGTTGTCACATACTTTGTCCAGTAACATCAAAGCTGAATAATACAGGAGTTGAAGAAAACAAGAGCCAGTTTTTCAATACTGGAACATTAGAATTTACTCCTGAATATGGCTCAAGAAATCAGAGTAGGATGACTTGAGTAGTTTTGGGAAAATAGTGGGCCAGGTGCTAACATTTCAGAGAATGAGGGCAAGGCAGCTGGAGATCTTTTAATCCTGTGGAAAACGGTACTGGAGGGTAGAATCTGATGGCATGAACTTCAGTAGAATGGGAGATGGGTAAGGAGGAAAATGGTTTGGAAATTACAATGAGAAATAAGAACATTACCTTCATCTCAAGACCTACTCTTATGCCCAGCAAGAGAGAAAAAGCATCTTCCACTGAGAGCAATTTAGAAGGACCAGGGTCTAATGGGGCAGCCAAGTTACTGCTGGATCAGAATGAAGAGAATATTTAATGAAAATGATATAGAGGTATATACATAGAAATGGACTGAGTTTCAGAAAGTAAGTGGAAGTGTTTGGATATAGAGATTCATAGAAGGATATGAGATTAACTGGGATAGGAGATTAGGACCATATCAGCCTTATGAGTATGAAGGAGTCGTGCTGAGAGATGTCCTTTATCCCACGTGTTTACCTGGGAAACAGGCACTTCAGATTCCTCAAGACTACCTTCTAATCCAGTGCTTTTCCAATTCCACTGTGCATCACAATCACTTATAGAGTTATTAAAACACAGATTTCTGGCCCACTACTCCAGCATTTACAGTTCAGTGGGTCTAAGACAGGGCATGAAAATTTAGATTCTAAAATAGTCCCCAGGTGGTTCTGATGCTTGTGGCCTAGGGACCATAGTTAGGAACAGTACATCCAGTTCTTCCTCAAGGAAAATTTAACCTCTCCTACCTAACTAGTTGCACACTCACTCCATAGGAAGCTGAACTTTTCTTTCAGAGCACTTCATGGTCAGTCTACAATAATTAATCAGTTATACCAAGTGCATGCTCATTGGAAATAACTCAGACAGTAGACAGTGGTAACAGGAGCATTCTTCTCCATTTCCGTTCAACCTAAAGCTCACCATTATTCCAAGGTTAGTGTGCATTTTCGAGTTCACTTTTCCATTGTATATGTGTTCACATCTAAAAGACTTATTGTTTTGCTTCACAGAGGAGGAGATAGGAGCAATAGTACAGGACTCTGATAATTAAGATATATCAACTTCATGGTGCCCAATTTTGAAAGACAGTTTAGTGTTAGTACAAAAACGATCATTTGATAGTCCTGTACACACACATATATAATTTGTACATATATGAAAATTTATGTAATATTTCTTGTATAAAAAGACAGTTACACACAAACATAGATTAGAGAGAATTTATTCCTTTGAATTTTCAATAAAGGAAAAAGATATTGCACCTATATTTCAACTTGAGTGTTCTATTTCTTCCATTTTGGTAAGATAATAAAATTGTCATAATACTTTCACCCTTTTCTAAAACTGTCATCTGCAAATGGTGAAGAAAGAGGACCCCTCAGACATTCATCCACAAGTACTGAGTGAAAATGGGGCTTGGGGCATTGTAGTAAATTCATAGGTTTGTCTTTCAAGACAAAATCTAGATTTTCCATGCCATTAAGTTTCATAGAAATAAAAAAGCAAATGAAAATATATTCTCTTAAGATCATGATACAGTTTGTTACTCTCTAATAACTTTTGTAATGAAAAATTATTTTTCAGAGAACAGCTTTTATATTTTCTTTATTAATATCTACTTGATATTAATATTAATATATTAAAATAAAAAATTTTAAAACATATGAAGTTTTTAGCAAGAGTCCATGCTTTATCAGGAAGCTCCCAAATGGCCCATTGGAAGAATACATGATGGGACAATTAAATTGCTTGTTTTGTTTCTTAAGTGACCAAATACAGAAGCTTGTTATAGATTATAGATTAGTAAGAGAATTTCAGTATTTTTCCTTAAAATTTTTTATTGGTACATTTTAGGTATACAATACATTTACATTTATCATTTGGTGCTTGTACCTGTACATGATGTATCTTTTTTTTCCCCCCATTAACTTTATTGGTACATTTTAGGTATACAATACAGTTACATTCATCATTGGGATCTTGTACCATTACATGAGTCTTTTGGTTCTTATTTTTTT
>NW_004624843.1:2329379-2358723 GCF_000247695.1 Heterocephalus glaber | reverse complement strand
TTCCATCTCGTTTCCCTTTGGGGTTGCTGTAGGTGATCCAGAAGTCTGTTTTTGAGGCTTGTTTATGTGTCTTCTCATTTCCACGGGGTGAGGGGGTACTTCTGGCACCCACGTGGCTCACCTTCTGTGCCCTAGGAGCTTGGGATGGCAGCAGGGGAGCTTCCTTCCAGGTGCTGGAACCAGCTAAGCTTCACTGCCCTAGGAGCCAAAAATTTCAGTTTTTAACTAAAGTAAAAATGTACATGCTGGTCCTTTGATTATATGAACATATTCCAAATGGGAAGGTATATTTCAAAAGCTTTGTGTATTCTAATAAATTTAAGACTTCAAGGAATAAATGTTGGTGTTTTAGGTAGCACTGATGCAAATGAAGGCTTCCCCTTGTACACTCAAAAGAATAAATACAAACCTTGCCTGAGTTTTAGAAGTACCATCTACTTTCCAATTATATATGCATCACTTAGATATGTCGCTACTGATGTGAAAATTTTCTCTGAAAGTCAGTGATCTCAGGGAAGTGGTCTCCTGGGAAGTAGAACTCAATACCAAAGGGGAAATTCATCAACCACAAATATATGGTAGCATTATTCAGAGTCCCTCTCCAAAATGTTAATCACCTTTCAATTACTCATTCCCATAATAATGCATGATCCTGGATTGAAGTTCTTATTAAATGTCTAATGCGTTGACCTAGAAGAAAAACATTTTAAAGTAACTTTTGCTATTAGCAAACCAGAGCAATTTTGCACCCTATTAGGTAAGACATGATGGTTAAACTACTGGGTTCTAGAATCAGATTGCTGAATTTCAAACCCTAACTTCCCATTTATTTGAGTCACAAAAAATTGAAATCCTTCACTATATCTTAAATTAACCTGCCAGAGTTACTTTGATACAATTTGGTTAGTTTTTAAAGGAGAATGTGATTTTTATAACTCTACCTTTAAAATAATCTTCATAGATACATAAATTTAATTAATTAAACCAAATTAAGGAATTGTTGAGGAAGTTAATTCTCAGAAGGCTTGTGAAAAAATTGATTTGGAAAACAGTTTATAACTTTGAGTAAGTAATTTGTAACAAATGTGATTTTCTTTACCACTTATCTTTGATGCAGAAGTAATATATCCTCTAAACTAAACTAACTTTTAAATATACACACAAAAAATCCTTTTGTTTCTTAAGTTTACAAAACAAGTAAAAACTGAAATTTGTTATAAAGACAAAATAAGTATTAATTAAAATAATTGTGCTACTAATTTGATATGAATATTCACTGACCTTTATCTTATTTGTTTAAAGAAGCTACAATAGCTAGCTGAGTAATTTGTCTCCTGAAAACACCTCTGTCAAAACTATCTCTTTGCTTTGAGTCATATAATGGCTCATAGCCTCGTGTATATTCTTTCTGGACCAAACTGAAATTACAAGTGAAGAGCTGATAATTATCTATTTCCATATTAGCAATGTGATGCTGTCCAAGCCATTAAAATGTTCAAATCCTCAGTTTTTTCTCTTATAAAACAGGGATAGCAGTGGTACTTAATACTGTAGAATTTTTAAGAGAAATGAGAAAGTAATACATGATAGTACTTATCTCAGTGTTTTGGACAAAGTGGGTGACAAATTTTCTCAACTGTGTCTCTTTTAGAGCTTCATAAATTAGTATACAACTCAAGAGAAAAAGAAGAGCACGATTCAGACTACTCAACTCTGATAAAGAAGAGGGCCTAGATATGTTAGGGCTTGATTGAAAAGATACAGTGCATAAAGAGGTGACATAAAGACCGCGTAACACAGACAAACTGTGGCAAAAATGATGGGAGAGCAAGGTATTTCTGCCTCAGTGTTGTTATTCTTTTAAGTTTCTTAGAAGGCATCAGGGGACAACGATGCTCTCCCATCATTTTTGCCACAGTTTGTCTGTGTTACACAGTCTACCCAGAGATGTCAGCATAGTCTGAAAATTAGGGAATTCCTTCCAGTTTTGGTTAAGATGGCACGAGAGTTAATTGATTATGTCAACTTAAGTAACAAAGAGCCAAAAAGATTGGCTCAGCATCATTGTAGGTGTGGAAAACCCACCCTAGGGAGGATTATGGCCAGGATGGCATAAAAGGAAAATGAAGAAGGAAGGATGCTTCTGATCCTTCAGGGGAGCTCCAGTCATTGCCTTCACCTTGGACGTCATCTCCTGGCTTCCAACACTGACTGCTGTTTCCTGCACCAACCCTTCAGCCTTCTGACAGAGGCTCACACAGGACACTGCAGTGAGCTCCAGGCCTTCAACTGGACCCTTTGGATTGCCAGTGTACAGATGGACCTTTTGTACTTTTCCACACCTATTCTGTGGGCGGCCATTGTAAACCAATCTTGTAAATTCTTAGACATTTGTATGTCTTGTATTAAATCTGTCTGGTAAACGCTGACTGATACAGATGGAGATATACTGAGTGGATGTATCTTTTTTTCCTGAAACAATTGAAAAAACTGAACAAAATATATAAAACAATGGTTTTAAGATATTAATATCAAGTTAAGTAGGACAGAATCAGAAAGGGGAGGGAGAGGGGGAGAGAGAGAGAGATAAAGAGAGAGAGAGAGAGAGAGATAAAGAGAGAGAGAGAGAGAGAGAGAGCGCGCCTTCCACTGCCCCAGCTTTAGGCCACAGCATGGTTAAGTGGGGCTGTGGGCTGAGCCCAGTGGTTTTCCTGAGATGAGGAGATGCAGATGCCAGGCCAAAAAGTCCTAGATGACGTGGCAGGTGAGAGTACTTGAATGGAGAGAACTTCAGAGAAGCAAAGGCTTGCAGCTTTCCCACTTTGTTTCCCTCACTATTAACAAGCATTTACATGTGAGTGAAACTTCCTAAGGCCACAGGAAGAACCATCTACAAAAGATTTGGGGGAGCAATAGCCAAAGATCACATCCAGCTGGAACAGTGGGTGACTCTATCACCCAGGGTGGAAATTTTTTATAATGCATGATAGAAGAGGTAGAGCACCCAGAAGCAAAGTTTGCTGTAGAATAAAGATGGCTCTCATCTCACCTGACAAAGCTTTATGCACATGTCAAAAGATTAAGTTATTTACAGGCAGCTCAAATATGTCCCAAAATAGAGCTGAAGAATACTTATAAGGATGCAAACATAACGAGCTTGCAGCAAGGTAAGTGCACAATGTCTGCAATCTAATTTTTAAAGTTCCAGGTAAGCTAATAATGAGAAAAATGTAACCTACTGTCCCATAGAACACCAGAACTTACTCTTCCTAACTAACTTTGGCCCTACTGACAACCTCTCTCGTCCTCTCCCTCCCTACCTGGCCCTTGATAATTATTTTTCTACTCTACTTCTACAAGGTCAACTGTTTTAGATTGCACATATGCCTCAGATTACACAATCCTTGTCTCTCTGTGTCTGGTTTATTTCACTTACATGATGCACAGTAGGGTGCAAGACTCAATAAGGATGCATTGAACATTTCAAAATAGCTGGAAAAGAGCATTTTAAAGATGTGGGCAGAAGGAAACAACACATATTTGATATGATGGATGTACTAATTGCATTCATCTGATCATTACATACTATGTTTTGAAACATCGCATTGTGTCCCATAAATTTATGAAGTTATGATGTGCCAATTAAAACAAAACATAATAAAACAAAATAAAATAAAACATAATAAAACATAATAAAACAGAGGAATATAACTTATAATGAATAGAAAAATCAGTTAAAAGTGACATAGATAAAAGAACTAGTGGGAAAGGACATTAAGACATTTTAAATGATACATATATTGAGAAAATTTTAGATTTGTACACACTTTCAAGAAATAACCAAATAAGGATGAAAATGATTAAAATGAATAATTGACAATTTGAAATAAGAAAAGGTCCAAAGGTTTGGGGATGGTGGGAGGGGAAGGGGAAAAGGAAGAAGGGAAAGGAAAAATTATAAGAAAGAAAAAAAAATGGAATCAAACTCTGTGTAAATAGGGAAGGGTGGAGGGGGTGAAGGGTGCACGGGTAATGGGAGAAAAAATAAGAACCAAGATACATCATATTCCGGTACAAAAACCCAATGATAAATGTAAATGTATTTTATACCTAAAATGTACCAATAAATATATACTTAAATGAAAAAACAAAGAAGAAATAACCCAGAGACATCTTGGCAAGGGCCGGGGATGTAGCTCAGTGGTGCAGGACCTGCCTGGCAAGGGCGAGGCTCTGAGTTCGATTCCTGGTACCAAAACAAAACACAAAACAGAAAAACAAAAAGCGAGAGATATCTCAGCTAACATTTATCCAGTTTTCTAAAACTGATAAAACATCATAACTAGTTTATTGAAATTAATGTGTTCAGAACACATTCAGAAAACAGAGATTTCCAAAAAGATAGTGAATCTTCATGTTGACCTGAGAGAGTCACATCTAATTCCTTCCTACCCCAATCCCTCTATAAACCTTGACAACTACGAATCTGTTCTCCATTTTTATAATCTTATAGCATTTCAGAAATGGCCTATACATAAAATCATGTTTTTAACCTTTTAGGTTTGGCTTTCTCACACAGCATAAATTTTGTAGAGATTCATCTATATTACTGCTTATATAAGCAGATTTTTTTTGTTGTTTGCTGAATCGTATGGTATGGATGTAAAACAAGTTGTTTAATCAGTCATTAAAGAACATCTGGATTGTTTTAATTTTTAGTCATTATAAAAATCTACTATAAATATTCATATAAAAATGTGTATGAATATAAGCTTTGATTTTCCTGGAGTAAATGGCCGGGAGTACAAAAGATGAGTCATAAGGTACTTGAATATTTAGCCTTTTTTAGTAGTGTATGTTTGCAATACATAATAGTTACATTCATCTTGGGGAGCTGATACATATACATATTGCATCTTCATCATTTTTACTCCCATCTCCCTTCTCCTTCCCTTCCCAGACATCTTTCCCATGTCCACAAAGTCCACCTCCCTACTTTATAAAGTGGCAGCATTGTTTTACATTCTCACCAGCAACGAGCAACTCAGTTCCTTCCTAACCTTGTCAGCATTTGGAATCTTGCTAGGAATTGCATCAACCTGTACAGCAATTAGCAGAGAATAGATATCTTTTTATGTTGATAAATACCCTATGTCTCTGTGTTTATTTAGATATTTTACTTTTCAAATTACAAATAATTTGTAATTTTCAAGATGTAAATCCTATGTATGTTCCATTATATTTATGCCTACATGCTTTATTTTTGAGTGATTATAAATGATAAATCTGGAACTATCAAAAGTTCTAAGGAAAACAATCCTAGCAGCTGCTGAGCTCAGGTGTTGTTCAGTAATAAAGCATTTTTCTAGCATGTGTGAGGCCCTGGGTTTTGATGGCTAAATTGCAAAGAAAAAACAGTAATAAAAAATAAATGAATAATGCAAAATAAATGTAAAATGGAGATGTTCATGTCTAATAATTAACACTTACCAATCTACCCGAGAAAAATCTCAATGTAAATACTCCCAAGAGAGGCTAATGATATTTCTTTGATATTTATCTCACTTTTTTAACTGGCCTACTAGCAAGATAGAAGAAGGTGTCAAATAAAACTTTTACTCAAATACATATGTGTGTGTGTGTGAGTGTATGTATATATAGTCTAACATCAGCTTTTAACATGTCTCTACATAATTTTCAAAGTGGGTAAAGTGGGTGATATTGTTGAAACACAGTGAATACCCTGGTAATCACTGTTTCAAAGTACTGAGATGCCTGAAATATTTCAAGTAAGATTGATAAAAATGCAGCTGAATTATGGAAGCCACATCAGCACATTTCCAAAACAGAAAACCAGTCCCAAGGAAAAGCTAATCTTTATCTAAGGGGGGTTTAACTAATCAGGACTCAAAGAATATTTTTGAAAAACACTCCATTAAACTGTTACCCCTTGTTTTAAACATTGATATGGAATCCATGTTGCATTTTGATGAAGAATTATTTTCCTCTGTAAAGAAATTCTTTGAAGAGTTTTTAGCTCTTGTGTTGTTAACTGAAGCCATATTTTAATAAAATAAAGAAGTGATAAAGGTTGACTTTTCAGCATCATGCCAAGCTCAATACCATTTATTGATTTGAGAATGCAATTAGACTGAACTGCTGTGGATCATGTGACATACAGTGATTCCTGGTTTAAGCTGTAAACTCACTTCACATTCTCCCACTGTACATTTCACTGGCCTGTACACCATGGCTTCCTGGAGAATATTTTCACTTCAGTTATTGGTGACTGTGCCATCTTCTTCCGAAATTTCTGTAAGATTTCTCCTGCCTCATTGCCCTCAGCTAATGGCTCATTTCATCCTCTGGACTGTCTCTTTCTCGGGAAAAAGCAAAGTTTAAGGAATGTTGGTGCTAGTAGCATGGATTTTATGCATATGAGAAATACATGAGATGCCTTAGTTTCTTCCCAAAGTATAAGCCCTGTGTAAGCACTTTCCACTAAGTAAAATCTCAGCCTCCCTGTGGAAAGCTCCTTCTCTAACTTTTTTGATAGCCCTTTGCCCTACAGTAGTAGTTCTCAATGTGTGATCTAATCATCCACATCAACCTTGATAATTACTATTCAAAAGGATAGATTCCTTGGTTTACCATTAGTCCCACACTCACTGAATTCCCATGATTAATGGGCTTACTAAAGCACTGAAGTCCTAGGTTCCTTCTAATCTCTCTACCATCTTACTCTACTGATAACCACAGTTATTGAGAGCATCTTAATATCAGACAGACCACAAAGTATTGTCAATTCCTAGGAAATCAATTCAAGAGAAAGTAAAACCAGACAGTAGGGAGGGAAATCCATAGCTCAGAACGTAGTTTAAAATGAAGTAAAATGAAAGCATGCTTCTTTCCAAAGTATTCTTGATTGCACTACAAGGTGAGACAATGATAAAACAAGGCTAGACAGTTAATTGTCTCACCTGTGAATACCAAGTACCTCATAGTGTAGTAAAGAAGAATTATGTGATAGTGAGTAGAAATGTGGCTCAATATTTCTAATATGACAAATTTTCTAACCCTGCTATGAGAAGTGATCAAAACACAACTTGAACATTTAAAATTAAAAAAATATATACTAAAAGATACATTGCCATTAATTCCCCTCAAAATCCTCTCCTTCACTTTGAACATGTTTGTCCCATCATTCTTGCCGCTTTCTGGAACAGTTTTGGAAGTCCTCTCTACCAAGGGTCTTTATGAGGTGGGAGAGAAGGTATGGTGAGGGCTGCTGCCGAGGGCCCTCCAATGGAATGATCAGCTCCTGAAAACAGTACCATGTCTCCCCATCCAACTTAACTCACAGGATCTGGCTACAAGTGACATCTGGCTCTTCTCCAAAGTCAAAATGACCATAGAAGGTCAACATTTTGAATGGATTTGGGACATTGGGGAAGCACCTAAAGACATTCTTAAAAAAGGACTTCCAGAACTGCTTCAGAAAGGAACAATAAAGATGAGATAAGTGTGTTCAAACCAAGAGAGAATGCCTAGAGGGGTTTTAGGGCAATGTGTCTTTCACTGTGATACATTTTTAAAACATTTACCACATTTTCCAGTCATGCGTTGAAATCTTTTCTCCTGTAATATTTGAAGAGTAATTTAATATTCATATTTTATTGAACAAAAATATCATGTCTCTGTACTCAGCTATTACTGTGAACAAATCTTAAACTATGGACCAAGATAGACTATGGCCTAATTCCAGTTCTTCAATTTAAAACTCTGTTAAAAAGGCGGGGGGGGGGGGTTACTTCAGCCGCTCTTGTTCAAATTATTATCAATGATAAAATATGGTTAACAATTATTTCCTAGAGTCGTGGTTAAAACTAAAGGAGATTAATTATAGAAAAAAGTAGCACAGTCCTTGGGTAATTGTAGCCATTCTAGTATTCTTAGTGCCTTTCCTGTCTTCATGCAGCATCAAACATGATAGCAGAGAGAGCCACTCCTTGGCAGCAGTTTTTATCTTTTAGGGCAATCTATGGTTCTGAAATAGATTGCAGAAAGTGAGCTGAGATAATGTGCTTTCTGCTTCCCATAAATATACTGAATATATTGCATAAGAATCATGCAGGGCAGCAAAACTGTGCTTATTTGTTGCCTCATAAGAAACTATCAAGTGGACAGTGGTGTAGTTATATATCCATATACTCTATTTCCTTAGCTGGTGCTATTTATGGGAGCACCACAATTAGAGGCTAGACTGAATATTTATTTGAGCAACTGAGAGCTCCTTTGGACATTTTCTGTAGTTCAGCATATAGCAATGCATTAAGAAATGTTTTAGTTCAGTTTATACCATTACATTAACCAATTTCAAACTCAACCAAGGAATGGTGGTTTATCATTTATGACAATAATTCTTGTGCTTGACAACTGGAAGTAATAGCTTTTCCTTCCACTGAATAGATTGAAAAATAATTTTTCTTTAAAGTCCTTGTGGTCCAAAAATTCTGGACCTTGCTGGAAGTTATACAGTGAATACTATAGGTAAAAATAGTTTATATTAATTTAATTTTATAACCACCTATCAGATTCTATTCTGTTTGGTACATACATTTATTATTTGAGTTAATCAGATCTAAGAAAGATGAAAAGAAAGGACTTTAATTCCTTCTCCAAAATAAAAATGAGAATATTCCACTAAAAAAATTGATACTGAGATTTTGCTTTTAAAAATCTCAATCTATTTACAATATATGTACATATGATGGGTTACGTAATTGATTTCTATAAAATCACCAATTTCATTTTTCTCTAATTCTATCCTTCAACTTCTAATATGATACATACCTGCTTACATCCACCTTTCATATTAACTTTTTATTTTTCATCAGTATTTTCTTAAACATAATACTTTACCCAAATGTTACGACCATTTCCTCTTTAACCGATGCCAAATAAAATAATGTCTAAAAAATAGTAATCTGAACATCAGTCACTGAAATTTTGTATCTTGTTCTCATTTTTAGTGCTATTCCAGTGTGTGAAATACTAAATTTGGGGGATTTTTTTCTTATTATGCAAGTCATACTTCAATTGATTAATGTCAACCTGAAACCATTGCAAAACAAGCTTGATATATTTTGTCCAACAATGTTATGTGTAAGAATGGCCCTGGCTAATTTTATTATTTAAATTGTAATCTATTGTTCTGGAAACGTCAGTGTGGCAGTCTAAAGGCTTCTTTCTCTACAAAGTTCTGCTTTCAGGAGTGGCTCTTGATTTATCTTCTAAAACTCCCCCAAATGACAAGGTGATTGCACCTGGAGAGTGAGAACATACAGTGTAATTCACGTGGACATCTGCTGGGAGCGTGGAATCTGGTGGTTGCTAAGCAGAGAGTGTCTGTGTGACCAGCTGGAAGTGGGCCTCCAAGGCAGAAACACATCACATGTGGGCTGCATGTTGGCTGCCAGTGGGAAATAGTGATCTTTGTGACCATTCACAGGCAGAAGTATAAGACAGGGATGGTGGTGCACACCTGAATTCCCAGCACTCAGGAGGCTGAGGCAGGAGGATCCCCAAGAGTTCAAGGCCAGCCTGGGCTACATAGTGAGACCCTGTCTCAAAAAAGAGAAACAGAAACAAGCAGAGTATAGAAGATGAATGTTTCCTTATCCAGACTCCTCCTGCATTGTTTTCTTACTTACCTATCTGTGTGTTTGCCATGCTGATGTGATAAATCTTAGACATGAGTCTGTTATGACTCTAAGCTGATTCTCATGAGTCCTAGTGCACCACTGAACGGGTGAGTGGCTTAAGGACTCCCCAAAGGGTATACTAACTAGTATACAGTAAAACAATAAATTTTACCTTTTCCAATCCAAAATAATCAGTAAATTTTTCCTCTCTTTTCCCATATTGCATGTGTTACTCCCTGTTTAAAAACTTGTCATTGCTATCTGTGGAATTTAAGATCCCAATTCCTAAAATGTACCAATAAACTTAATTTTTAAAATCCTAATTTCTCCCAAACATCAATTACTTACTCAAATCTCAATTCATCTGTTCTCCTGCTCACCAGCTTCTGTCATGATATTCACCACAGGGGAGTCCTGGTTTATGTCACCTCACCAGATGGACTTGGTTCTCGCTTCCACTCTCCTAGCACTAACACAAATCTACTCCTCTGCCTCACTCTCACGATTCCCAAAGTCTGAGGCACTGTTTAAAAGGGAGGGACGGGGTATCCCAATTCATCTTCAGATCTTGAGGACTCCATTTCTCATAACTACTGTGAGGCACAGGCTATCTAAAACCAAGTTTATGCTTGCAATCCCTTTATGAAACACTGTAGTTGGCTTGATGCCTGTTGAAACGTCCACTTTCACGGTGTTGACTGCAAATACAGAACACCTGGCTAGTTCATGGCACAAACCTTAAGGATAATGTAACATATTCAGCATGAACTCAGAGACAGGTGGTTTCCACTTCTGCTCAGGTGCCCTAGTTTATCAAGACACAATGTGGATGTTTTTGAGTTTCTTTTAGACTTTTCTGTTGAGCTGCAATTTGGCAGATGCCACTCCAAATATCACACATCTATTCTCATGCACAAAGCAAGTAAGCAAGTGGTAGGTGATAGGTTGTTGATAAAATACATCTCCATAGACCAGTCACTGGGAAAGATATTAAGAAAAATTCATAAGATTGGTCTAAATCAATCATGATTTGTCCCCAGTGACTGGAGGAAAGGGCTGAACATGTTGCTTTTGAACAAAGTAGGGATTATGTTCATAGTCAAGGGGTCTTTGCTGTTGAGCGGGCCAATGGTTCAGACACTAGGTCAGGTATCAAAATCACTTAGAGGGCTGATTAAAATGGATTTAGGGGAGCCTGATTTACAGTTTCTGCTTCAGTAAGTCTGGTGGGACCTATGAATCTGCATTGCTAGCAATGCTCTGGGTCAGTCCACTGCTGTTGCTTTATGGTGCACTCTTTAAGAAGTACTGGAAAAGACCAACGTCAGTCTCTGCCCCACATCTTTATAGGCTCTGGGCTAAGTCAGTTATCCCTGGCTCATTTATAGGCATAGGGAAGGGCCTATCTTTCTCTTGCTTACAGATGTAAACTTCCCCTCCAGTTCTAAGCAAGGGTTAGTTCTGGCCTCCTAACCACAGTAGGATCATGCACTGCATCAATGCCCATCAACATGGTTTTAAAAAATATAGTGGCAAATATATAGGAAGACAGACTAAACAATAACACTTTTTTCATGCAGCAAAAACCCAACCTTTAATATAAAATATCATCCCCTTCAGATCATTCTAAATACTAAAAATTCTTATGAGACATTTAAATATAATATAATAGTGTATATTTTCCAGACTTGTGAATATGTACAACGGGAATCATAATAATATTTTATATTGTCTAAAAACATTCTATATTGGGAAATACAACCTTACAACCATAGGGTGGATTAATCTCAAGCCAATTGAGTAGAAAACTCAATCTAGTTACTACATTTTATTGGGCAGAGTTTAGAAAAAATCAGAGATTATATGTAAATGGCTATGATTATATGCAAAAAGAATTATTTGTATAAAGTACATGGATAAGTTTTCTAAGACAACAGGGACATGTGAAAGTGGTGGGTAAGGGTTGTCTGTTCATATTATATGCTATAGTATGATCTTCTTGGTCATCTCTTCTGCATTTAATGTACAATAATGTCCTGTTAAATGTATGCGGACAAAACATAGAAGCAACAAGCTCACCTATATGAAGTCCTTAAACAAGAAACAAAGGTGTAAAGGAATAGACATTCCAATGGCCATAGACCCATGCACTGTAATCAATAGTATGCTTAGGTGCTCTTGTCAGTGGGAAACCATCCACAAAGGAAAGATGATCTGCCTCAGTCAGGGTAGGTTACTTGAGATTAAAGGGAAATGAGGGAATTCCAAAACAGGATAACAGAGAGGGAAAGAAAAGGTAAAAATATGCAAGAAGAAAACACTGAATAATAAGGACAATGTCCAGCTGATTCAAGGGTGAGAGATATAGATAATCAAGAGTATGCTTTAATTTGGTGAACAACCAAGGTGAGAAAACAAACCTCTTATAAAAATGAGTTCAAATAAGCACTTTTTACAGAGTAGATTTCTGAAGTTAAAATTTCAAGATTAATGAGCTATATGTGGAGTACAAAAATAAGTTGTATGTAAAACAGAAAATGCTTGGCTGTGCCATAAGGGATTATCCTATAAACACACATCACATTTTAATGCGAGAAGAGCCAAAAAGGCCCATATGTGCTCCAGATATTATTTAACCATCTAGAAGAAACTCAAGCTCTGCCTGATCCCTATATTTGGATAAACAGTTATGATCCCTGCATAACTAACTGCTCTTTTGTCGTGGGCACTTTTATCTCCGTCTTTGTAGATCCCACATCTTTGTTAATTTTTACAGCACTTCCCACACATTGCTTGTGCTCTTGACTTATAAACTATGGGCTAATATCATAAAATTTAGTTTAAATCTTATTTCAAAGGCAGACTCCTTAGGGAAGTGACCTTATGAATCTCTGTGCTGTATTAGTTGAAGTTATAACAAGTACTGAATGTTTCTGAAAAGTTTCCAAGAAATAACTTTTTATTGTAGCAAAATATGCCTGACATATAGCGAATCGTTTCAACCATTTTAAGTGACAGTTCAGGGGCATCGAAGGCATTCACATGGCTGTGCAACCATCACACTGTCTTTCTCCAGAACCTTTCCATCATCCCAAACTAAACTCCCATACCTATTAAAGAATCACTCCCTATTTTCTATTTCCTCAGATTGCTAGTAGCTATTATTCTGCTTTATAAATTAAAGTACTCTAAGCACTCCATGTGGAATCCTACAACATTTGTCTTTGGTACCTAGTTAATTTCCCTTAGCCTGATATCCTCAAGCTTTACTCGTAGTGCAGCACATACCAGAATTTAATTCCTTTTTACGTCTGATTAATAGTCCACGGTATGCATACTCTATCCATTCTTCTTCAATGGACATTTGAGTTGCTTCAACATTTTGACTACTGTGAATATTTCTGTTCTTAATGTGGATGAACAAATACCTGCACACGTTCCTGCTGTAGATTTCTGGAGTGTACAGTGGTACCTTCCTTAGTTCATGGAATTAATTCTTTGCCATGATTCTTATCACAAACAAATCATGGGAAGAATGAAGTTGGCGGACACAGGCACCACTGTATACTCACTCCTGTAATTGTGCGACTTATGTTAACTTTAAGATTAATTTTTGAGAGAATGACATATTTTTCCCATAGCAGGTGCACCATTTCACATTACCACCAGCAGTACCAAAGAATTCCAGTTTCTCAACTTCATCACCCATACTTGCTATTTTCCTTGTTTGCATAGTAGCTATGATGGATACTATATTATATTATACTTTTGAGTTGCATTTCCCTAGTGATTAGTGATATTGAACATTTTTTCAAGTAAGCTTATTGCTTGCTGAGTATCTTCTTCAGAGAAATATCTATTTTAGTAATTTGCCTATTTTGAAGTGTGTTGCTTGTAATTTTTACTGAGTTTAGGATTTTCCTGTATGTTCAAAAAATTAATTCCCTATCAGAAATGTGATTTGTAAATATTTTTCCATTCTTTATATGGCCTTTTTACTCTGTTGAGAGTGTCTTTTGCTGCACAAAATTTCTTAATTTTTAGGAAGTCTAATTTGACTCTTTTTAAAATAAGTTTTATTGCTTGTGCTTTTGATGTCATTACTCAAGATACCAGCTGCAAAATCCAATGTCACGAGCTTTCACCACATGGTTTTTCTAACAGTTTTTGGCCTAGTTCCTTTGTTTTTGGTTTCTAACTGTTTTGGTCAACTTACTTAGCACATAGACTCATGTTGAGTTGCATCTCATACACAATATTAGGGAAGATATGGATGTGGATATCATGTTTTCCCAGCACCTTCATTACACAGACTTTTTGCAGTGAGTGGGCTCAACACTCTAGTCAAAAGCTATTTGATCAGAAATGCAGGGGATTTTGTGGACTTTCTGTGCCATTTCATTGGTTTATAATTTTGCCTTATACTAGTACCACATTTCCATTGCTATAGCTTTACAGTAAATTCTGAAAACAAAAAGTTGTAGTCCTCCACTTTATCCTCCTTCAAAACAGTTTTGGAAAATAATTACTGATGAAGACAACTGCTACCAATTTGCCATTTTATTTTTATACACCTTACGGGCTTTTTGGTCCCTATTCCTACATTACTGTCTTCTTTTTTGTTTAGTAAATTATATAAAATAAACCATTGAACTTCCTTCTCATTTCCTTTTGGGGCTATATTTTTTAGTTACTTCTTTGTGGTGTCCACGCTAACATCCTAACATAATAATCTTACTTGAATTTATACCAGTTTATTTCAATTGCAAACAAAATAACTCTGCTCCTATGCACCCTATCTCGTCCCATTTCAGTTACTATTGTGCAAATGTATATCTTTATGAACTATATGCTCAAAAACATAGATCACTAATTTTTAAATCATTTAGCTCTTGAATCACACAGAAACAGAAAGTGAAATAATGAGCTAAAATAATACACCATTACTAGTTCGTCCTAATGATTTAACTGGGGATAAATCAGTGATAATAATTTATAAGCATGTTAGAGAGCATGGTAAGAGTATTTACCTTAGCAATTAAATATGAACTATTGGGTAGTTATTTACATATTTAATTCTTGCTTCATTAAGATTTACATAATTAGTAGAAATAAAACTCTTAAAAGAAAATTTCCTCAGAATGTAATTCCATATAAATAGTATCTGTGTCAAAACATTCTTTTAAAATACATTGATACACATTAGTTTTAAGTCTCGTCTCTATGACCAATACTTGATTACGTATAGATACCATTTTTTCTTTATTCATTCATCTGTTGAATGAATTCATCAGGGCTGATCACTCAGCCATAAAAAATAATGAAATTCTGTCATTTGTAGCAAAATGAATGGAACTGGAGGACATCAGGCTACGCAAGATAAGCCAGATACAGAAAGATGGGTACCATATGTTTACTCTCATATGTAGAAACTTTAAAAAAAATTTTAAATCAATCTGAAAGCAGAATAGTGATTACTACTAGGGACTGGAGAGAGTTGCAGTAGTGTGGGTGAGGGTGGAAGAAGGGCTGCTGGGTCTGATCGATTCACGTTGTGTGCGTGTTCCATACATGAAAACATCACACTGAACCCCATTAATATATACAAGTTCTGATGGACAACTATGATGAATGTTTAAATTTAAAAATTGCATCACAGGAAATAACACCTTGCCATTAATTCCACTCAAAATACTCACCCTCATTTCAGGCACACTTACCCCATGGTCCTTGCCACTTCCTGAAGCTGTCCCGGAAACTCTTCACTGTGAGGGCCTTCGGTTGCACTGTCCTGTCTGCCTCAATGTCCTGAATTGAATCAAAGCTTTTACCTTTCAGGGACATTTTGACTTTGAGAAAGACCAAGCTATCACACAGTGCCAGATCCTGTGAATGAGGCGGGTGAAGGACACATAATGTTTTTATGGGCCTACCTTTCCATTGGATGACATTGGTTACAAGCATTCATAGTATTTTTATCACAATTCAGGAAAAAGGACTTTCAGAACTGCTTCAAAAAGTGGCAAGAAGGATGGGATAAATGTGTTTGAAACAAGGGGAATTATTTTGAAGGGGATTGATGGCATTGTTTTTTACTGTAATGAAATTTTTAATTTAAACATTCATTGTATACTTTGATCACCAGGTATATAATTAATGTGTTAATAAAAGTGGATTTAATAAATAAATATCTCTTTTCACAGGGAAAGTGATTTCTGTTTGTTTCGGTTTTGAGGAGTTTTGTTATACAGAAACCATAATCCTTATGGACTTTTAAATCTTTTGCTGGACCTTTAACATCATATCCCACACCACAAAACTACACTGAGGACAGAATACCTTTTCTTGCTTCCGTCTAATACAGACATTGAACAAAAAAGAACTTCCAATCATGTCAAAGTTGCAGGGGTCAATGGGCAAAGACAAAGCCTTCTGAGAGAGGAGCCAGTTTTCTAACCCAAGAAACTAACCCAGCCACCAGGACGGAGAGTATTCATACATACCGATAAACTTAACATTCACTATGAATCAAAATCTGCTGTGTGCTTTCCATTCTTTACATTTATGAGATGCATGCTTGGAATGCAGTTATCCTGTTCCTACTCCACCACTGCATATCAGGACTGAGGCAGGCATGTAACCTGTGTTTAGCTGATATCAGATCACAAGGAGCTTCTTGCCCTAACAGAGAAGAAATATTTCACTGCATTCCTGGATTTCAACTGCAGCAGCATCTGAATGAGTCTTCGGTGGGTTCCACTGAAGCAGGTTTTAGTGTGTTTGTGAAGGAAGCTGAGGGTGTATGGATGCCTGGGTGGTTAAAAGGGCAGACTGGCAAAATAAGTTTTATGATTATTCACTGTCCCTAATTGACCTCATAAATAGAATCCCCAGAGTTTTTTCTAAGCCTGCAACTGCCCACCTACATGCTATATTTCCCAGCCTACTTTGTAGAAAGTAGGCACCTAACTACATTCTAACCATCAATATTACTAGAAGTAATGTTAAACTTTCTAATCACATTCATTAAAGGGGAAATTTCTTACATTTCATTTCGTCTCTTTCCCCTTCCCTAGGACTATAACAAAAATAGGCTGATGGGCTGTCTTTGACTGGAAGAATGGCTAGCAGGCAGTAGGGTGATTGATTTTTATCTTTAGATTCAAGTAGTAATGTTTAAGCCCTGCAAAATGTTCTCAATTCTGTGATGTATGTCTTCAATATGTTGTGAGGTCTTAACAGCAATTTATAGGAAAATATATTAAATAAATGTCACTAGGAAAACACTGAAATGCATATCATGTTAGAGATAGAGGTCAGAAAGATACTTCTGCTCTAAATGAGTATTTTTCCAAGTGCTGTATCAAATAGTGCTTTTCCACCTATTGTCAGTTTTAATTATTTGTACCTGTTAGAATTTTTAATTATTGTACCTCATTTCCATTTCTTTCTTCATGTTATTTCAAAATATAATATAATAACATTCAGACATTTCTGTTAAACCTCTGGTTAAAATAGGTTTATATAGTGTCTCGTATGTAGAGAGTTTTACTTCAGAAAACATCCCAGTGTATTGCCAAGTAGGGAATTGAGTCCTAATTTTTAATTCAAGCTCTCCTTACATGAGTGTACTTGGAAAAATAGAATAGGAAATGGAAATCCCTATCCAGGAATGAAAAAAATATTACTTTCTGAAGAAAACCAAAACAGAATACATTCTATGGCTGGAACAAAATACAAAACTCAAAAGACAGCTACTGAAGTAAAACGATTTCTGCAGACAGTACTCAAATCACATTAAAGTTAATAATTTCAATACCCTTACATTCTGAGAGAAAGAACAGCGATGTTCATGGCACATGACAGAGGTTGTGATTCAGGCAGAGCTAAAGACTGCAAGCATTTGCCAGCACAAGCACAGCTTTCCCTTTCCTACAACTGAGCACCACCCGTAGAGGGAGAAGGGCATAGAGAGACAACACTGCAAAGTGGTGAGAGTCAGGGACAATACCCAATGCCGGGCACAGAATTTCTTGCTTCTCTGACGTTAAGAACTATCTTGACTTCTTTGTACCTTAGTTTTCTATTTTGTCAAATCTGTACAACATCAAAAGGGTTGAAACTGAAATCTCAATGGATACAGAGTATTTGGGAGAGTGCCTGATAAACACAGTATTTTAAATGTGTAGGTTATATGCCTAAGGTATGTGCCTTAGTCACCTCCCACCCACAATTTAAGAGAAGACTTTTATTTTGGCTCGCAGTTTTAGTCCGTGGTTGGTTAGTTCCAAGGCAGAAACGACATGGAGTGGGGCATGGATGGGGAAAGGTGCTCAAACCCAAGGCAATCACAAACCAGAGAGAGAAGGGAGGATCCAGGGAGTAGAATACATTTTTCCAGGTCACATTTCCGGGGGTCTACTTCCAATCAGGATTCACCTCCTAACAACACATTGAGCTACTGAGCTAATCAGTAGAAAAATCCATTGCTGAGTACACCATCCCCAGGGTCTAATCACTTTCAAAAGCATAACCCTTTGGGGACATTTTAGGATTAAACCATAACAACAGGGGGGAAACATGCGAGGATGAAAGCATATGGATTATTTGTTATGGATTGAATTATGACCCCCAAAATTCATATGTTAAAATTCTAATCCTCAGTACCTCCACATGTGCCCTTCTTAGGAAATAGAGTTACTGCGGATGTAATTAATAAAGTTAAGGTTACACTGGAATAGGGTTTCCCCAATCTAATAGGATTGGTGTCATTTTCAAAAGGGGGACCTGGACACAGAGACACATGGGCAAAGTCTTGTGAAGGTGAAGCGAGATATGGCATGATAGTCGGAAAGCCCAGGATTGCCAAAGGTCATCAGTGATTCATCAGAAGGTAAGAAAAACATAAAATAGATTCTCTCTGATTGGCCTTGAGAGGAAACAACTCTGCCAACATCTTGAGCTTGGATTTATACTCACTAGAACTATGACAGATGATAAATTGCTGGTGTTGAAGCCACCATAATTGGGATACTTTGTTATGACAGTCCTAGCAAACTAATACACTGATCTGAAGTTATAATATATGAACCTGATTCAAAATTAGCACTACAAGTACGGATTTCAGGAATTGACAGGAAACAAGAGCCTAAACTTTATTTTTAGGGACTACTGATTTAACTACATTTCTTGTATTTCTCTCATATTTGGAGTGAATGCCTTTCTTCACTATTGCTCATAAAGTCACTGGGAATTATCCTTTGCCAACTAAGCTTGGCAATATGGTTTTCCTCATAAAATATTTGCATTACCATCATTGATGCAAAAGTAAACAGAGCAGCTATTTCATTCAGTAAATGAATGTAAAACAAAAAATAATGAAGCATTATTAGTATATATCAAACATTTGGTCTATATCAAACAACAATCAGTAGTAAGTTTAATCAAGTAACATTTTGTTTCATTCTAACATGAATTTCTAAAATCAAAACTAAACTATTGAAAGCTGACTATGCAATGTGTAAATTGTTTAAATATTTTGTTAATAAAATGGCTTGCTGAATTCAAGTGTGCTCAATGCTATTTCACAATATCAGAATTTTTCTGAAAATCTCTGTGAACAATGCATATGTTTTCTTCCAGTTGTTTTCAAATCAGCATATTATGGACATTTATAAGCTTCTTAATATAAAACACAACAGTGAAAGTATATAGCATATTTTGAGAAGTTACTTATCCTTGACATTCTGTATATATTATGCTTTATCTATAAAACAACCCTTGGATCATCACCCTAACTTCACTTTACAGATAAGGAAAAATTCAGAAAGGTTAATCACTGGCATTTACACAATTTAAAGAGTATAAAGTGTTTATATTCACAGAGTATAAAGTGTTGATTTAAACCAAGATTGACCTTATTTCAAGGTACATGTTATTTTTATCGCTCCACTCTGCATTCACTCCAAAGTCCAGCTGGCTGTCAAGATCACACATTATTATCCTACATGAGTCCTTAAAGGACTCATTTCTGATTGTGCTCATGCTCTGTTCATTCTATTTATTTGTTCAGTAAACATACATGAAGCACTTTCTCTATGCAGAGGTGGAGGATAGAAAGTGGCAGATTATTTAGGAATGAGAGTATTCATGGCAAGGTGCTGGAATATCTCCAAAGGAAGAAGATATCTATGAATGTAATTGCCTGAAGAGAACTGATTGTACATGCCAGAAAGATCTCAGAGCACTGGCAGCAGGTATTCACTGGGTAGAGGAATAAACTGAACACTGCTTATAGTTACAAATAGGTAATAAGCACCTGGCAATGGTAGGAGGGAGTGAAAAGGGTTGGATTTGGAACCTCAGCTCTGTCCTTTGAGCTGGGCCAACTAGGAGAATTAGCAGAATCTCCCCATGCTTATTTCCTCAGCTGTAAAATAGGAGAATAATATTTCCAAATTTCTTGTAAAAATTAGAAGAAAACATATTGGTATAATTTGAATGTTTGTGTGCCCATCTAAAATCCACATTAACAACCTGCAATCAATGTGAGAGCCACTACCTTACCCACCCCTAAAAGGCTTCATGATACACCTGCCGCTGCCTGATTAAAATTCTATGTAGGGGTTATTGTAGAAGGGAAGATGTAATGAGCTATATATACTAGAGCTGGGGAAATTGCCAGAATATAGCACAGAAAGAGATGGAAAAATGAATACAAATTCAAGAAATGAAGAATAAAAATAACAGGTTTGATACACTCTGTGTTTTATAATAAGAAAATAAAGGTAACAGAGTAGGCAATATACAAGTAAATACCACTAAGATCTTTACAGCCCGGAGAAAGATGCAAATGCTCCGATTGAAGAAGCACATCGAGTTAGGGGAGGGAGGTCATGCTCCTCCCCAGCACTTGTCCTCTTTCTTTCCTTTAACTCACATTCTCCCTGGTGTATTCATCAGGGCTCTCTAGGAAAATAGAACTGATAGGACACAAATAGATATGCAAGGGGAGATGAAGAAGGACAAGAAGGCCCACATTGTGACATCAGTAAGATGGAGATGCAGGAAACCCAGTGATGCAGTCCCAGTCTGCAGCTGGGAGAGACAAAAGGGGCCCACTGATGCATGTGTCAGGCTGAAGCTGAAACTCTGAGAACCAAGGTGGGGAAGAGGGGATGAGAGGAACTACTGTAAGCCCCAGGATCCAAAGACCCCAGAACCAGGAGTTCTGATGTTTAAGGACATGAGAAGAGCAGTGTTTCTGCTGAAGAAGAAAGCTCACAGGCAAAACCATCCAAGGACTGAGCAAAACCCATCCACCTTGGGGAGGGCAACATTTTCACTCAGTTTAATTCAAGTCCTAGTCTCTTTTACAAACACCCTCACAGACACACCTAGGAATCATGTTTACCAGCTGTCTGAGTATCACTTATCCACGCAAGTTGGCACAAAAAATTAACCATCACACCAGGGGAATGATTTCTCTGAGCGGTAAATATATGAAAAGCAACCAGACATGTTCAGTTTAGCTCTCTCTTCTCCATCGAAGCTAACTTGTACAGGGGAGTACACGGCTGGTCACTCAGTGCCTAGGATAGGACAAGTGAGTCGGTCTAATTCTGAAGAGAGCATTGGGGAAATAGAAATTCATATCCTGTTGGGTGGAGTGCAAATTAGTATTGCTGCTTTGGAGGGTAATTTGGCGAATCTATCCTGGAGTAGAAAATGCAAGATTGAAATTGTGATTACTTCTATGGAGGGAGAACAAACAGTCAACTGCATAACAGGTAATCTCTCATTTCCTTGACTAAATGTATTTCCCATTTTAACATAAAGAGAAAGCCCTTCTGATCCAACACTCACTCACATGTAGTAGACGAGAGCGTCCATGCTTTGCGAAGGATTTGAAATTTCTTTCTGTCCCCTTCTACATGTCTCTCCTAGGAGAAACCCTTTAACTTGTGGGTAAATGAAGGAATGAATACTTCATTTCTGCTCCCTGTCTTTGCTTTCTGAAAAATCTGCACTCAATGTGATGCCCAGATAACAAGCTCCCCGGGCAGTTTGGGGTAAACAGGAAGAGTACTGGGGTAAATGGCACAGGTGGGTTGGGAGGATTGGGAGCCCTTCTGCCTCTCAGCCTGCTCAGCTCTGCTAACATGCTTTGTGGTTCCATCCGCACCTGTCTGTCCCTTGAATTTCTTCATTTTTCAGAACTTGGAAGCAGGGGAAACATTCTAGTCTTCCAAAATACCAGTGACTCTGATAGAGATGCTATAAAAAGTACAAAATTTGGTATTCTAGGATACTGTCTGTTTATATTTAACAGTGGGTCAAGATCTAGAAAATAAATGGAGTGTTTCTAATTTAGACATAAACAAATAAAATAGTACTAATATAGTACTAAAAGTGCTAACAAACATGTCAACTGCTTTATTGTCTTTATATTTCTATGTATAACAAAAGTCCCATAGCAAAATCATTATTTTCATCTTACAGTTAAGACCTGCGAGGTTAAGCAGTTTTCAGTGAAGTTCACAAGAAGTTGAACGTTACAGAGGCATGATTTGATCCCAGATTTATCCTGCTCCCACTGCAAATAAGCTCAGGAATTAACTTTGCTTAGTGTCAATGAGAAGACAACAGCCCTTGGGAGATCACTGGTGTTATGAGACATGAACTTGGATTTTCTCATTAGGTCACCATGTGACTCTTTGGAAAGTGCAAAAGCAACAGCTGTACTTCTTCCCATGCATGCTAATCACACTTACGGTTGCTTAACAGCTCGTTCATAGAAGAGCACACATTGGGCAAATGATTTCATGATGCAGCAAAATTCAGATTCCATATTTTACTCTGTTTATTTACTGGGAAGTTACATAATATTCAGAAAACATATGTGGGCTTTATGATAGGTTTTGGCAATTTTTGCAAGAGAGGTGAGATGTAATAAAATGATCTCATTTTTATACACCAAAAAGACTTGAACATAAGGTATGAAAGTATTCTCTGCAACAACAAAAACATAGAATAGAATCCAAAATATTACTGGAAATTTGGCCATTAGCTTGTAGTGGTGCATGCACTGTTTTTTAATTTTGGGGAGTCCATTGCATCTAGACCCTTTGCATTTTTGAATCCTAAAAGTTAAATTACATGTATTAATGTTTGTGTATGTGCCAAAGTAAAGAATGTATTAGAATTTTCTGGTAGTAGCAATTATTAATCACCAGGTGTGTTTACAAAACATAGTGGATGCTTAAATTTCAAAAAATAAGGGCCGGGGATTTAGCTCAGCGGCACCAATAATATCTATCTATCTATCTATCTATCTATCTATCTATCTATATATAAAACAGCAAAATACACAATGCCATTAATACCCCTGAAAATATACTTCCTTGCTTCAAACACAGTCTTGCTACTTTCTGAAGCAGTTCTGGAGGTTTACTTTCATGAGTGTCTTTAGTTGTGTTGTCCTGGCTGCCTCAATGTTATGAATCAATCCAATAGGAAACTGGGGCAGGGGATCTGGATAAGGTAGTATGCTCACTGAACAGAGGTGCTGAGCAAGACAAGGCATAGATTTGGGGGAAAGAGGACAGGAAATGAAGAGGAAAAGACACAGTCATCTTTAAAAAACTAACCCAAACTGACCACGGTTAGAAATTCCCTATTGGATGACCAGCCCAAATATACATAATGTTTACCTACAAATCAGTCATTGTTCAATCAAGCTTGTGATTCCTCTTTTTTCTATTTCTTAGGCACATACACAAATAGTAAGTCTATTATTTGAAAATACATACTCAGTGACGCATATGAAACCTTATGTTTCTCTTTATTTCTCATCTTGACCTTGAAGACCTATAAAGCTTTTGAAATTCTCCACTTATCTTTTAGCTAGAAAGCAACATGATGATTCACTAGCACAGAACTAAGAACAGGGAGATGAACCTGTGGCTCAAGACTGTTGATGTAGTTCAATTTTTGACATTTATCATATGCTTTGTGAGAAGAGAATAATTGATATACAATGGAAAAATACTTGGAAACTCTAAAAAATAGCATAGTGTTTGCAAAAATTATACCAGATAGAGATGATTTATAGGAAAAGTCTTCATGTTATTTTCATTCAGGAATCGTGAGCCTGTTCTGTTGTATCTTGTTTGCTCTGATCCTCATTGTTATCTCAGGACAATCCTTTACTAACAATCTAAGTATTCTGATAATGCCACCTTTCATTTAAAAAGAGGTATTTATCTAAGTCAAAACTTTCTCTCCATGTCCAGTTGAAAGATTTCATCCACCCACAGCTGGAGACTGACCTTGCTTGAGGCTGAGTAGTGGACAGAGGTAGTGGCTATGTCAGCTATGGGAGCTGCCTCGTCAAGACACAGGAAACAATAAACCCTCAGAAAGCTCAGCTTGTTTTTTATTATCACCATATATAGGCAAGTTGAAGCATCATTAGTAATACTCTAGCCCCCCTGAAAAAAATTTTGTTTGGTTCCACATCTACACAATTGCTGGAATTATTGAATTTTAATTATGTACACATACGCTTCAAATGAGCATTTTTTTCTTACTTTCCCTTTAATAAATGCAATGTTCTAACTGGAAGCTAGTGGTGGAAATTGTCAGTTATAGAATCTACCCCCAATACACCCAGCTTCAAATATACACAGTTATTTCAAAAGTAAGTTAGTGAAGTGTTGGAATCATTGGAACTTGATTGGGCATAATTTATCTTGTCAACTTCTACATATCATTAGGTGGCAACAAACAATGTAGAATAAACAGTGGTAGCTGAAGGCAATTTTTCTTTTCTGAGTTATCATTTTTTAAAAAAATATGGAATGCTTCAAAAATTTGCATGTCATCCCTGCAACAGGGGCCATGCTAAGCTTCTCTGTATCGTTTCAGTTTTAGTATATGTGCTGCCAAAGCGAGCACCTGAGTTATCATTTTTATGTGAAATTTGAGATGAGGCTAATCAGATACAATTTGCAACAACCAGAATCAAACATGAACAATTTAGAGTGATAGACTAGGATTTAAAATTGTTCCTTGTGGAGATTCTGTGCAACAAAACATATGAAACCAATTTATATGTAAAAAAAAAAATGCAATTTCAAACATGACTGAGAAAAGACAAAAGATGATGGCCTTGCATTGCCAGGGGTAAGAAAAAGTCAATATTTAAATGCTTTAATCATTTTTCACAAATAACTGGACACTTGTTCTAAACCAATGAATTAAATGAAATTATTATTATCTATCATTCAGCCATTTTCTCTGAATTTTCCACCGAAAAAAAAATCAGAATTGTATGGTGGATACAAATCAGAGACTATAATGTATAATGTAAACTACAATGCATACCATAAAAAGTTACTGTGATAGATCATTACATTGGCATAATTATTTTCCTTTTAAAAATACAGTAATATTACTGAGCATAGGCATATCGCTATAGTCCTAGCTACTTGGGAGGCAGGAGAATTGAAAGTTTGGGTCCAACCTACCCAAATTAGCTTGTCTCAAAATAAAAAATGAAGAGAAGAAAATGTTGCACAGTGACAGAGAGCTTGCACAAGGCTTGAATTCAATTCTCTCTCTCTCTCCCCCACAAAGTCAGTAATATAATTCAGCACTATTACCCACCAGTTTTGGTTTTTATTGATTTGTACCTTACTATTTATTGTATTGAATTTATGAATTTAAATTCTTTTTCATTCTTTTGCTAGGATGAGTATATATAAAGTTGAAAAAAGAAAAACATCGCTATCTGCATTTTTTCTTACCATAACAATTTTTGTTAAGGTTATTTCTAAAAATAACCCTTACTATAAAAAACACTGTTAAAAGAGAGATCTGGCCCAGGTATCAGTTTGCTGGTGATATCACTGACAAGAGTGCATCTGTTCTTTGCTGAATTATTCCTCCTTGCTCTCTATCTCTCTTCTTCCATTCCTTTATATATTAGTCAGCTTTCCCACAGTTGGACAAAATACCTGGCTCATGGTTTTTGAAGTTTCAGTCAATGGTCAGCTGGCTCCGAGGCAGAAGCAGCATAGTAGAAGGGCATGGTGGAAGAAAGATGCTTAATCCATGGCAGTCTGGAAGCAGAGAAAGAGAAGAGGGAAAGATACTCCCTCTAAAGGCACATCACCAGGACCCACCTCCTCCAACGGAGCCCACCGCCTAATATCACATCCAGCTGTGAACTCTTCAGTGGATGGATTCACTGAAGCATATAGTTCCCCTATGATCCAATTATATTCCAAAATCCCCACTTCCAAACACGTGAAACTTTCAGGTGATGTTTTATTTTTTTATTTTTTTTTCAGGTGATGTTTTAGATCTGAACCATAACACTCTACTTCTAGTTCCCCGAGGTGAAAAAGAGCATAAAAGGAAAAAGTGAAATTTTCTTTTCTGGTTACTTATCCAGCTGCTGAAGGTGGTGACTGATATTCAGTGTCTTTTGGAGTGCACATATGCCAAGGTCTCCATGTTCATGGGCTCTGGGACTGGGCTTCCTGTGCAAGTCCTTCAGAAGCTTTTCTCATCTGGTCGATGTGATCTTTGACCATTATCTTGTGTTGGCAATGCTCCATCTCAGCTCTCTTCTAAAAGAAGTCTCATCACATCCCATTCTGGGTTATCCAAATGCTAGCAGACCACCCTCTTGTGAAAGGAATCAGCTGTGTTTTACTTTGACCTTTGGGCTCAAGTGAAACCCATGAGTTCTATTCATTTCAAACAAAATCCCACTCATAGTATTTTGCCCATGGTATTCTCAACTGGGCCTCGGTGATTGTCTGTAGTGTAGCTTTGATAACTTAGCTCTCAATAGAGAAGAGAAGAGGGGTAGCTACTGTCATGCAAGTATGTATTCAGAAAAGCGTTTAGGATTTTCAGGAAAGAACAGAAGGAGGTCTAGTTTAATTATTTGTGAAATCAAAGGTTGTTATTAAAGGCACAAAAGGAAATGGAAAGATGTGGTAGATTCAAAGAAAATGGAAGAAATTTTGAAAAACATTTTTTGTAAAGATAGATAAAGACTAGGAAGCTGATATGGGAGAACACATGAAATAATATAGTTTTTTGGTTTTTTTTTTTTGGTGCTGGGGATTGGACTTGGGTCCTTGCGCTTGCGAAGCAGGTGGCAGAACCACTGAGCTAAATCTCCAGCCCCAAATTATATAGATTTTTGAGCCTCTACTGTGTGCAAAACATTATCAAGACAGTGAGGGGTGCTTAGGCTGAAAATGTCACCCCGGACCAGGTGAGCATATAGTTAGATACATGGGCATACTCAGATTGTTCACTGAAACTATCCCGAGATACTTCATTTTTGAAATTTGAAATGTAGAAGAAACCATGTTAAGAGCAATAAAATAGAGATAATATTCATTTTCAACAACAGATTCATTTTCCTTGGATACAATGATTTCTTAGAACTTTGCCTTTTCTGTCTCTGTCTTCTGTTTCCATCTCCTTTCTGTATATGTGTGTGTACACATACATATGTCTATATACATGTGGATAATTTTCCTCTAGTGCATTTAAAATTTAAAGCTACTGCAATGATACTAGTCTGAACAGTGATTTTTTTATGATCCCAATAGCACAGGTAACAAAATCCAAAACTGACAAATGAGGACATGTCAAACTACAAAGCTTCTGTGTAGGAAAGGAAACAGTCACCA
This sequence comes from Heterocephalus glaber, assembly GCF_000247695.1. The sequence continues at coordinate 2,331,299 of NW_004624843.1, read as the reverse complement.
GAGTGAAAATAGAACCTATAGAATGGAAGAAAATATTTTCAAGCTACATATCTGATATGGATTTAATATGCAACCATGATAGATTGTGTTTGCTAGATAAGGCCAAAATAATATAGAACACCCTTGTTTCTCTTCTGTGACACTGGTGCTCCTCTCACGGAGGAGGATCTATCTCCCTTTCTTCCTGCACCTGAGGGTGACTACCTCAACCAAAAGAGCACAATGGGTGTGGTGCTATGTGACTTCCAAGACTATGGGATTCCACTCACTTTTTTGGCTTTGTGATGCTAGTACTTGGAACCTAACCCCAGCTGTGAGGAACCCAAGTTCCATGGAGAGACCATGTATATATGTTCTAGCTGTCTGCACTAAATTGCAATCCCAGTAGAATGCCAATGTCAAACATTAAAAAGTCATTGAGATGATTTTGGCCTCAGCCACTGTCTGACTACAATGATATGAGAGTCCCCAAACATAAAGAGCTCAGCCTCAGCAAGCACCCAAACACTAAAAGATAATGATAAATGATTGTTAGTGTCTTAAATTTTTAAAAATCCAAAGTATGCAAGGAATTCAAACAATTCAATAAAAAACAAATAAAACAATTAAAAATATGCCTAGGAAATGGACAGACATTTCTCAAAAGAAGACACACCTAGGACTAACAGGTTTATGAAAAAGTGATCAGAATCACTAATTAGCATGGAAATCCAAATTAAAACCACAATATGACCTCACACTAGTAAAAAGACAAAAAATAAAGAATGTTGACAAAGGTATGGAGAAGAAGAAACTATTCGACAATATTGGTGGTGGTGTAATTTGTTCAGCCATTAGGGAAAACAGTAAGGAATTTGCTTTAAAATTAAAAATACAACTACTATATGATCCAGCAATCCAAGTATGTATTGGACATATTTCAAAAGGAAATAAAATCACAAAGGACGAGGCTTCTGGGCCTCCATACCACCACTCCCAGTGCAGAGGAGGAGGCTTCTGGGCCACTGTACTGCCACTCCCACCACAGAGGTGTGAAACTGGCAGGGAAAAGCAGCCCCCCCCGCCACCCATCAAAATGAGAAGACATGTAAACAAGCCTCAAAACCAGACTTCCAGATCACCTAAAGAAACCTCAAAGGGAAATGAGATGGAACACTATGATACTCAACAATCTGGACTCCCTGAGCTGGCAACAAAAGAGGATCTGGAAAAAATAAAATCAGAAATAATTTGTCAGATAACAGCAGAGATTCTGCCCACAGTACAAGATATGATTAATAAATCTAGAGAGGACACAAATAAAAAAATAAAGGAGCTAAGGAACATGATGGAATCCCAAAATAGGAAACAAATGGAATCCATAAAACAGATGCAAATAGATTTCCAAGAGATGAAGAACTCCACTGAAAGTCTACACAGCAGAATGAGCCAAAGTGAGGAAAGAATTTCAGATATAGAAGATAAGATTGCAATTAATGACCAGGAAAAGAAAAATTGCTTTAAAATAGTAAGGGACCATGAGAAATTAATCCAGCAGCTGCTAGATGATGCAAAGAAGAATAATAACAGACTGATCAGAGTCAATGAAGAAACAGAGAGAGAGCAGATGACATAAAAAAAATTCACAGAAGTGAGGGCAGAAAACTTCCCAGGCAGGGGAAAAGAACTTCACATACTAAAAAGTGAGACATATAGGACTCCAACCAGCCTTGACCAAAAAACATTTACATATAGGCATATAATAGTTAAGATTCCAGAAACCCAACAGAAGAACAAAATTCTACAAGCAGTTAAAGAAACAAATCACATACAAAGGAAAGTCTATCAGAATCATAGCAGACTTCTCAAGGCAAACCCTCAAAGCAAGAAGAGCTTGGAGTGACATATTCCAAGCCCTAAAGGAAAACAGCCTCCAACCCA
>NW_004624843.1:2302618-2325188 GCF_000247695.1 Heterocephalus glaber | reverse complement strand
AAGAGAGATTATGTAAAGGTGCAAATTTCCAATGATGAATGTCTTTATATTGTATACCTAAAATGTACCAATAAAATTAAATTTTAAAAAAAGTAAATAAGGTCAGTAGGTCAAAGAGACATCTATACTACCATATTTACTGCAGAATTATTCACAAAGCTAGGGTAGTTAGGTGGTGTTGGGGATTGAAAAGCTTAGGTAAAAGGATATAAAATTTCAGTTAGATAGGAAGAATAAATTAGAAATATTTAGTGTACAACATGGTGAGTATACAATATATTGTATCCTGTAGAAGTGTTAAGAGTGGATGTAGTGTTCTCACCCCAGAAATGCTAACTATGTTAGGTAATGTATATGTGAGTTACCCAGGTTTAGTCATGGCAGGGTGTATACATCCTTCCTAGCAATGTGCCATGCCTGGTAAATATATACAATTTTACCTGTCCACATAAATAAGGAAATACATAAATAAATAGAATTAAAGCTATCAGTTGTTTACCTAAGGTGTATCACAGAGCTTTAAAAACATCAGTTAAATATATTTTAGGTAGCTAATTGGAAGGAAAAGTTACAATTTTTCAAATATAGATGATCAGTTTTCAAGCAGTAGTCAGTCCCTTCTCCTACCTTGCAGGTATTTCCAGAACACGTTGTGATCTCGTCTCCTTCGATGCAGCACATCCCTTTTGCTATTTTTAGTCTCCCAATTATTTTTCCAATTGCTCCGCCCTCAGCTTGACATATCTCCGGAAATGATCCCTCCTTGAGAGTATTATATTTTATGAAGGTGAAAAAGGGCCTTTTATTTTCATGCTTCAAGTGTGAATTTCTCACACTTACCTTCAGAGTAAATAGCAACCTTTTCATGTGCTGTGCTGTGAATACTCATGACAGTCAAAGCTTTCCTCACTTGCTTTTCCTAAACAGCGAGCACAGCGCTGCTCATTTCCAAAAGCAGAAATATCTTATTTTCACACAGAGGGAAAAACCGACAAAAGTTTTCTGTATGTGGCAAGTACTACTATTATAGAAATGTTATTTGTTCCCTTGACTTCCTCTACTTAGCTGGGAGAACATTCTTTTATGAGTCATCTAATTTGGCTTGCACACTGCTTTTGTTTGACAGTTCTTGTAATGGGCTGTAATTCCCATTTTCACGGAGGAATAATTTACAGAACAACTTCCTGATGGCAGGTCAGCAGTTACATATGAAATCTCCTACCTACAGCTATACTTGATTTTACACTTAGCAGCAATATCACCCCAGTCACTTGTGGTTTCCTTTTCTGCGATTGCCTGTTATATTGTGTTTCCAAACAGAAAAAGATAAAAACAGGAAAGCTCACCTTCCCGTGAGCCATGATAAATGGAACTTACCCGGGTGAAAGGGACGCTTTGCTTGAGTGATAGTATGTGGGAAAATGAAGATGTGGGCCGAAAAAGCTGAGGAAGCAGGAACAAGAAGGAACATCCACCCAGAAAATATTTTGAAAGGCTTTCCTCTCTGGGAGTGTGCAGGAGGGAAACGGTGTGCATCCCAGGAAACATCGCTTCACTAGCCAGAGTGGCTTTTGGGTACGGGTCTAGGTTGATGGCGATTTGAAGGGAAGTGCCAGCCTAGACGGGTATCCTGGCCACACTGAGTCCACTACCTCATCTCTGTCCCATCAGCCTACATGTGAGGGCTGAATCCTCGTGCGTGGTGCAGAAACTCAAAGATTAAAACCTGGTTTGGGTTTTCTGTCTTGATTTGGTCACATGGATGTAAATAATTTTCAAAATTCACTGACTTTTAAAAGGAATATTTTGTTAATTATGCGTTAGACCTCAATATGTTAAAAAATAGTTCAGCTACAATGATGACAAATTACGTGTAATAGGCTTGAGATGCAATGTTTTCTTTTGAATTTTATTATTTGACTTTAAAATACAAAAATCACTTAAAATATATGTGTCTTTACAAGGTATAGTCTTAGCCAGTGGCCTACACCTTGTAATCCCAGCACTCTGGGAGGCTGAGGCAGGAGAATTGAAAGTTTGAGTGCACACTGTGCAACTTAGTGACTAAGTGAGATCCTCCCTCAAAATGAAAATAAAAAAGCCTGTGGATGTAGCTCACTGTGAAGGCATTAGGTTCAATCCTCAGTACCAAAGTAACAAGAACACTAATAATATATAATCTTGATGTGATTTCTAAACTGTGATACATATGTTACTTCTAGTAATTAAAAGGATTAGAATTAAGACTTCCCTATGGTTAGAGATGTAGCTCAGTGATGATAGAATACTTTCCCAGCTTGTGTGAGGCCCTTGGTTCCATCTCCAAAACTGCTGAAGTAGAGAGAGGAAAAGAAAATTAAAGAAAGAAAGAAACAAAGTAAAGTTTTGTTCTAGCTCTGGCATCACCATTGACGTTAATCCCTACTCTTTCGCAAGCATAAAATGGTAACTGTATTGGCTTTACTAAGATTGCATAGTAGCCGTGAACATCATAAGAAATAGTACATGTGAAACAACTTTATAAAGTAATTCATAAATGTTTTACTTTAAATTTAAATTCCGTTTAAGTATCTAATTAAACTATATAGCAATTCTTGAGACTAACTCATTCACATTGCAGCATTGTAGCCTCCAATAATTATCATAACATTGTGAAGACATACTACGTGCTCCATAATTTGTGCTGATTAAATATTTAATTGAGCACCAGGGACCATGACAGGCACAAAAGAAGAAATACACATTAATCAAATCATGATTCTTCTACTTGAGAAGATAATATATGTAAGCATATGTAATAAGGTAATGTTTCCCCTGAAAGAAATATTGCTTCAACAAAAAATAGGACTAGCTGGAAAAAATTGGATTTTCCTTGGCTCTTGAGCAGGAGCATGATTTTTACAGAAAAAAAAAAAAAAAACCCTGGTAAGGAACAGGCAAAATGAGAATCAGATATCCAAAATCAAAACTGTAAAGACTAAAAGGGTCCATTCATTTGACACTAGTTGGGAAGTATGAAACCTTTCTCTCTCTCTCTCTCTCCATAGACACACATACAGAAAACTTATTTTCTTGGTATATGAATACTACAAAGGACATTTACAAGGAAAAGAAAAAAAATGTACTCATGAATTATTTACTTAATAATCTTATGATATCCCAGAGTATCTTCAAATCTCACATAATATTGTCACTAGGCTCTTTACAAATAACCCCTCTACAAAAAGTTTTCTTTTTGTCAAAAAAAAGTTAACAAAAAAGTTACAAAATGCTATCTGTTTCTATTAGGGAACAAATACACATACACGGCCCCTGTCCTGAGAAAGAAGGAGGGCGTCTGGAAACAGAGTAATCCTGCTGTGTGTTGGAGACTCTGGCTGAGAATTTAGAGCAGAGGAGCTGCAGGTCATACTGAAGACTGCTTCTCTCAAGGTTGAATTCAGTGAGGACATTTAAGTTGGCGAATGGCTTCCTTTGTGCTGCCAGATGAGTCTCGGACAAGGACCTATGAAGATATTGAAGACAGAGAAGATTGCTCTCTCACAAGGAGAAGCTTCCAGGAGGCCAGAAGCTCTTCTACTTAGCGATTTGCACAAACTTTGCACAGATGAGCAAGAGTAATCCCTTAAACGCTGCATCCAGTGCATCATTATATCCTCCATTGTATCCACCCAGCCATTCAAGCCCATGGGAGGTTACAATGTTGCAATGATTTTAAAAACATTTTATGACGTTGTTAAATCTTTTCTACGTTTGACAAAACAGATGTATATTTTTCTCACTCCGGATAATCTTTCCTGGTCCCTCTGTCTCTGTCCCACAGAATGCAATTTAAAAGAGCCTGATAATTACATATGCCTTTTATAAATGCAAAAAAATCGGGTCTGGAATTTGTATGACATCAATCAAAAGCTGTTTCTACAAATCATTTGGAACATTTAGTCATTTATTCTGCCTTCTTTCTATATAAACTAAGAAATGCCTCTGTTATCCATACAATTTTGATGGCATCCACATGCTTAGCTGTAATGACAAAACTTCCTATATACTGCATAGATGTGTGCACGCTGGTCTCTTAAAAATTGTGTTCAAGGTAAAAGGCTTTATCACTGTTATCCCAATAGACTACCATCTGTGGTGAAAGCTATTTCATATTGTTCAACAGGGTGGCCCTGAGACAACCTTTTTGTGTCATCACAATTATTAAAAGTATCTCAGATGATTGTTAATACCTGAAACCATATTGCAAATGAAAGTGACTAGTTGAGGTTTTATAGTACCCACCTCATGAAAATCAGCCTCCTGTGTCTTCATTTTGTTCTTTAGCCATAAAAGCCACTTTGATGGTCTGGTGATTATTTCTCGGCCAAAACAGAATGTAAACCAGGCTAGAACAGGTTGCTCTTTGAAGCAAAACTGGACTGTAAATTATGGACTGAAAGCAGTTTACAAATATGCTACAGTGAACATTACCTCTCGTGGTCCCAGTCAGAAACACCAAGCTTGTGCTGTCCCGTGGGTGGGTGCATAGATCTCCAGTAAACATAAGGGCCTTAGTTAAAATGCTCCCCAGTCAATCCTTAGACCACCAAGAGTTTGCAGTTGAGCAGATTCTCCAGTCCTCTACTCCCACTTTACTCTGCTCTTCATGGAGATTAACTTCTGCATCTTGGGAAGAACTATGGTTCATTAGTCACAGGATGTTTTAAGGTTGCCGGTGTGATTTACCAGCCCTGTTCACTTAAGACCCACTTCTTGCAACTCTCCAACCTCCAACAAAAGGCACGATGTCAAAAATAAAACTTGCTGGCTGAAAGATAAATTTGCTTTGGTTAAATGTACACTGAGCTGGAAAGGACTCTTGGAAAGGTTTCTCACACTTTCATGTTTCAAAGACTTGGGAAAATCATTATGATCTTCTCTTAAGCTGGTGCATCACATAAAAAGCAGCATATTTTTCCCTTTCCTTCCCAGTGGAACCCAAATCTGATCAGCCCACTGTGTAAAATTCAGCATGGGTTATATATCATTTATATCATTCTACCTTGGCTGGCTGGGAATAAAGCTTTCCCTTAGGATTGTAATTGAACACTTGAACTGTTTTATAAATAATGACTCATTTACTTTCTTTGGAAGGAAAAATATTTACAAAAATTTGAGGATAGTAACTATCATACCAATTATTTTTATGGGAAGAGAGCTGAAGAATTGGTAATGTGTTAATTACTTAACACATGAAGGCCTCTTTCCAGTCTGTTATTCATAATGTAAAGTAATTTCCCCCAATCTTTATCTCACAAGAATAGCTAAAAATTCTTTCAAATCATCCTGGTGTCATCTGCTACTTTGTTATCCAACATGTTGTCATGAAAATACACTAGAATTAAAGTTTAAATTTTTTTCTTATTCCTACAATTGCCAGTTTCTAGACAATATGTACCTCACCCAAATGCTCTACTATTCAGTTTCCTCACTCCTTTAATTGTTCATTCATTGAAATAATAATTCATTGACTATGAGGCCAGGTATGGTGCTAGGCACTCACAGTAAGATACTGAGCCTAAGCGGATTGTAACAGCCAGCATCCGAGAGAATCGCCATCAATTTCTTACCTCCCCTCAAGCTCAGTCTCTTTCTCCATTGCAAGGTGGAGTTGATTTTGCCTCTCCTGGAATTTGGGTCAGATCTGTGACTGTCTCATGAAGAGAAGACTGTGGATACAGTGCCAGATGTTAGATCCAGGGCTTAGAAGACTAACCTTCAATTTCCTGTTTCTTGGAACACTTGTTTGTTGAATCTTGAGTCCCCCATGTAAGAAATCCCCTACCCCAAGGTAAAAGCTAACCATGAGGCCAACCACAGGAAAAGAAAGAGAGGAACAGAGGGAAAGGGGCAGACATGAAGAGATAGACAGGAGGTGTTTGGAAGAGAGGGAGACCTTGGCTACTCCGGCAGCAGCAAGGAACTGTGTAAAGAAGTTTTCAAATACTTCTAGACTCACTTGCCGTGTTACTTCAACTATCTGACTCAAAGCATGAATTCCACAGTGGAGGCTATCAATTGTTAGAATTTCAAAAAATAGTAAGAGATTGTTTTCTAAGCAACAAAGCTTTAGGATGATATTTATACAGCAATAGATCATAACATACCTACTCCCTACCCTCCTGGAACTTACAACTTAGTAAGAACAACAGGAGGTTTAAAAAAAAAATGGTAAAGAAAAAGAAGAATATCGGGTTACATTGCAGTGAGTGTTAAGGGAAGATATATGGGCTGTGAACATATAATAGAGAAACAGAACCAAGTTTGGGGTCAGCAAATTTTCTGGGGCACAATGATTCAATCCAAAGCGTAGATGCTATTTGCCTAAAGGAAGAGAAGGGTATTCTTGTCTCCTAGGGACAGTGTTTCGAACACAAAGAGCAGCACTATATGTGCAAGAGCCTGGGGGTGGTGAAGCATTCGGGCGATGGGAGGAAAAGTCAACAAAGTGGGGAGCAGTGAGTGGCAGACCAGTAACTCAAGAAGGGAGGGTGGGAGGGTCTTACCAGACCTTGTACAGAGTTTTCACCGCAATGGGGAACATCTGAATAATTTTACGTGAGAAAGTTGCAAACGCACTTTGGCCATCCATCAAAAGATATATTTTCCAAATAAGGCTGCTGCTTGTCAAAGTACATTCTAAAGTATGGGAAGCATTTTGTAAAACCAAAATGCAGACCATTATAATCAATTGTTACATAAAAAGATTTAGTGAATTCACAAAGAAAGAGCCAGATATTAAAACCCAGAGGTAAAAAGTACATTTTCAAGAAATATTCAAAATGAAGGAATAATCTTGTAATTATCCACAAAATTAGATACCACTCTGATGGAGTATATGGTTCAAATATATTAGAGAAAAGCAAAGCAAAGCTGTAGGGGAAAGGATTTCTTTCATCATATTTTGTATTTTGTGCACTATGAGCAAAAGCCCAGGAAAGCTGAGGTCAGAAATTATAACTTGTACTCATTCAATAATTAGCCATGTGACCTTAGGTCACTATTTTGAACTCTATAGGTTAGTTTCCCATCCAAAAGTAAGGAGCTCATAGTAATTAGTCTCTTTCCAGCTCAATAATATAAAATGTTTTATACAATGCTGGTAAAACTACTACATGCTTAAGGGCATGTGGCAATGTAAAGGAAAACTGACATGTCGTATCTTGAAGAATTTCTACAAATTGCATACAAAACTTATACATTCATGACACTCTGCATTGGTGTATCTCTCATAAAGTATGCATGCTGTTTTTTTCTTTACAAAGACTTTGTTTTTGGCAAAGTCATAGTCCTTTGTTCTTTGTTTTCTAGAAAATACTAAAGAACAGCTAATGACTCTTACCAGAATAAAAGGTTAATACATTCTGGAAAAGGCTAATTAGTTCCATCTACATGGAACTATCAGTTTTTGGATTTACCTTTAAATGAGGCCTTAAAATTTACTGTTTTACTTATCTCTTGTCCACCCATACTATTTAGAGGACTTTTCTTAAAGAAAGAAGAGAGTGAGTTACACGACTTTGCTTAAGACTTTGTATGTTTATAACATTGTGGTTGAGGCAGTTTAAGGCTGACGAGGCTGGAACCCTCACTGGAATGTACATGAATGAGCAAATAGAAATGAATTTCTGTGACATCTTTCATGCTCAACTCTTCCAGGTAGATGAAAATGAAATAAATGAGAATGACACTTGGTCTCTGCTACAAGTTGCTGCAGTTCACTGAAAAAGCAAAACATTTCTGCAAATAAGTACATATTAAGTATGGGAGTACTGTGTCATGACGAAGCAAAGTACACTATCCAGCAAGTTCCCAGCATGGTGATGTCAACTTCCAAATTCCACTTCCCATTAGTAAAGTCTGAGAAACACCTTTGGGTTAAAAAGGGTGAGATCAGGGCCGGGGATTTAGCTCAGTGGTTTCACCACCTGCTGTGCAAGCACAAAGACATGAGTTCGATCCCCGGTAGCAAAAAAAAAAAAGGGTGAGATCAAATCAAAAAAGTCATCAGAAGGGGTAAAATTGTATGCAAAAGTGGTAAAAAGCACGATATTCAGACACAACTGGATTAGTTCTGCCACTTAGTATCCCTGATGATAACGGTAAGTTATGTAAACGCTCTTTGTCTGCTTCTACACCAGTAAAACGAGGATCATATGTGCCCTCCTTCTTGAGCTTCTAAGAGATAGTTTTACTGAGAAGTAATATACACTGTGGTTACTACCATGCTGGAATGTACTAAACTTTGCATGAATATGATATTTAAAGGAATGTGATTTGGTTAGAATTTTTAAATGATGATAATTAGCATCTGCTGCTGCCATGATTAATCTTGGTTGTCAACTTAATTCACTTAAGAGAGGCCTAGGAGACTATAAAGCTCACTTCTAGGAGTTTCTGAATGGGAAACAGGGAACATTCTTGGGACCCTGGCCCCTTCTTGGGCTCTTCCCCTGTGCTGTGTGGTTCTTGGATGTCATGAGGTGAAGTTGTTTTTCTCTACCATGCTCTTCTACCATGATGTTTCTGCTTTGGAGCCAGCCAACTATGAACTTTAACCTCTGGAACTCTGAGCCAAAATAAATAATTTTTCTTTTAAGTTGTTGTCTTAGTTACTTTTTCTCATTGCTAAGACAAAATACCCAACACCTAAAGTTAAAGGAGCAAAGGGTTATTTCGGCTCACAGCCTGTAGAGATTTCTGCCCGTAGTTGGCTTGTTCCAAAGCAAAGTGGCGTGGCAGAGGGACTTCACAGAAGAGAAACAGTCTATGGTATGTCAGGGGAAGCAAAAGGTAGAAGGGAGCAAGCAGTAGCAGCAGCAAGCAAGCACCCTGCCTTCTTTCTGTTCCTTTATATTTCATCCAGGTCACAAACTTATTGATTGGTGCCACACAAACCCAGTGTTTTTCCTTTTCTTGTTGCTGAAACAAAATATTCAACACCCTAAGTTGAAAGAGAAGATAGGTTTACTTAGCTCACAGTTTGTAGAGGTTTCACTGCATAATCAGCTGGCTCCAAGGCAGGGTGGCACAGCAGAGAAGCTTCACAGAGGAGAAACAGTTTGTGGTGGGCAGAAGATAGCAAGGCAAGTGAAGGATCTTAGAAGCTTTCTACTTCCCCTTTTATATTCTATGTAGGCTATTGAGATTAGGGTGTTACCAAACCAATCAGTGGACTGATTTAGTAATCACCCACCCATAAACCTAGCACCCTTAATCCTGACATGGCACCATGAATCAATCACACACTAGATCCAACCACCTCTGAAAAAGCCCTGCCTATGACCACATGGGGGTTTGGGGGGACAGCAAGACACAACCCATTACAACCAGTGTCACATCCTTAATCCACATTCACACACTCTAATCCAGCCGCTTCTGAAAAAGTCCCCCTGTGACCACATGAGGCTTTTGGGGGACATCTAGATTCAAGGCATAACAGTTGTGTTGTCAGGTATTTTGGTCAGCAATAAGAAGTTGACTAATACACCTAATATCTGTGGGCCAATTGCATATAAGGCAATACACAGGAGAAATAAATATTAGGCAATCCATAAAGAAGTATAGCATATAGGAGGGTAATCAAGGCCTCCCTTCTTTGGATAGAAAATATTGTTTGAAACAGAACTTACCAGTAAACTATGAAGTACTTAACACTGTATTCAAAGTTAACCATTTTATTGCTTTGGTAAAATTTTTCTCCCATTAGTTTCTCTAGTGTGAGAAACTTAAAGTGTAAATAAGGACTAAAAGGTATAATAGAAAATGTGAAATAGGAAGAAAAGGGGCAAAGGGGAAGGGGAAGTGGAAGGGATAGGGGAAAGGAAAGAAGGGAATGGAATTAATATGAGAAAATGAAAAAATGGAAACAAAGTCTTTGTAAATAGGGAGGGATGGAGGGGCTTCAGGGAGGGCAGGAGAAGGGGGAAAAAATAAGAACTGAGAGAGTATGTAAAGGTGCAAATTTCCAGTGATAAATGTCATTATATTGTACACCTAAAATGTACCAATAAAAGGATATACAAAAAATTTTTTTTCTCCCATTGGTTGGAGAACTGATCTACCCTTCTCTGACGTCTAGTATCTTCAGGCATCAACTGTCCAACTCTCCAATGGCAGCCTACTCTCAGAAACCAAAAAGAGAACATGTATAAAGCATTGCTAACACATTATAGACAGACATTTTCATATCAAAAGGCCTCAACACTCCAAAAGGAAATAAGGAAATCTTTTATAGGCACCAGATATTGAGTAAATAAGAGAATATTCAGTGCCAAGTGGTACATTTTTCTCCCCATGTCATGAAAATCATCTCTATTCAACTTTGATTAAGATCTTACTTTAAATTATTTGTATCAGTAAAAAGTATCAATATGATGTGAAAAATGAAGACCGCATAAGTCAGTTGATGCACAAAGTATAATATCAAATTAATAAATATTCACAGATAATACTTTTGTCTTTGCAAGCTAAGTTTTTGTTCTTACTCAAAAGAAAATGATTTTGTAAGTAGTTCCAGATGTTAAATCAGGTCCAAAGATAGAGGTCCAAGAACCATCAGAGACTTTTGCTTTATTTCTCATAATTAGAAGCATTATATAGTTGAAGCCCCAATCTGTATAACATAAGCTATATTTCGCAAATCTCTACTTTAACATACCTGGAGTTTCATCAAGAGTCACTTTTATACAAATAATAATGATACCCTCAAATGTCAGAGAGAAGATGTAACATGTGTGTACATACTGAGTTGATGATTTCATAGAAAATAAATACTCAAGTGTGCCTATGTGCTAATGAATATCTGAATTGTGTAATTGTGCACAATGATTGCTAAATTGATGGTTATGACAAAGGTAAAAATAATATCTCCCATTTGTCCATTCTCTAGTGGTTGACTGCTAATGTATTCTCTGCTTTACAAGCTACCCTGAGAGGCAGATATTATCTAAGAGGAAACTCAAGAGAAGAGCAATTAATGAATGTTCCTCAAATTACCTAGTGCATCAACTGCAGGTTTGAGTAACCCCATAGATGCAGTCATTCTGCCACATCACTTCTCATTATTCCCTACTGTCACCTGTTTTAACAAGAACAAGTATATATTTTATTTAGAAGAACATGCATTTTTCATGTATTGCATTGGAGTTTAATACTTTAATGACAAAGCTTTACCTTACTACATTTTTTAAGTGAGATATGATTTCCTTTTACCTGGAATCCAATCCCATGCCGAATCTAACCTATAGTCTTAGCTAACTTTCAGTTGCTTATATTTTCTCATAAATCATCACTCTGGAAGTGATCATTGCACAGAATAAAAGGATGTTGTGAAAACAGATTTGTGATTTAGTGCATCAGCAAGAGAACGCAGCCTCGGATGCCAGAAGGAGGAGGAGGAGGAGGAGGAGGTTTGTTTTTTGCTAAGTTTGGGTTTCCACTGAAAGACTCAGTAGTGAGTTCATAGGAACAAGATCTGTTCTGGATTGGTTGTCGTTTCTAAGACAAGATTAGAAATGAAAATTAGTTTCTTAGTCTGTTTGTACTGCTATTTTTTAAAAATACCGTAAATGGGTGGTTTACAAACAACAAAAATTTATTTCTCATAGTTCTAGAAGCCGGGAAGTCCAATATCAAGGAGTTGGCAAATTCTGGACCCAGTGAGGACTTGCATCCAATCAGCAGACAGCTGTCTTTTCACCGTGACCTCCTGCGGCATGAGGGGTCTCTGGGCCTTTTTGATAAGGACACTAAACCATTCACGAGAGCTTCATCCCTGGGACAGTCACCACCCACTCATCCCTCCTAAACCATCACATGGGGGACTAGGATTTCAGTGTATGACATAAACGTTCAGCCCATAGCAACCAGGAATCAGGGACCAACATGAGTGTGTTTTAGCAATCACATCCTAGCCACGCCCGGATAGCAAATTAGGCCTGGGAAGGTCATTGATAAGAAAGGAATCACTCAAAAGACCCAAAGGAGTCATTATGCCATTTCATGACTGCTACAGGGCCCTCGAAAAACCATGTTCCTGTTAAGGTCCCAGCTAGCTTTATCTCTGTCTGTTCTAGAGCCTCATTCTTGCCCTCCTTTTTGCTTCTCAGTTCAAGCAGATGGTCACGTTTAGTAAAGGACAGGAATTTGGTCTTTCACTATTAATTCTGGTTATTAAGTTATTATTTCTATTTTACAGCTGTATACTTTTTACAAAAAGTGTTTCGTATATTCTACCACTCCTTTTCAGATCAAGATTGATACACAAAGTTCTGATGAAGGCATTATTAACTAGTAGTCATGAGCATAAAATCAACTTTCAATCAGGAATCCATAAAAATAATTGTCTTTATATACTATCAGTTATCCAACTATCCTGTTTGCATTATTGAGTAATAAATTTTTATTTCAGATAGTATTTGTGCAGAATAAGGATCCCATACATTTTAATCAAAATACACCTCTAGATTAACTTGTTGAAAGAATTGAAATATTTCAAAGTGTTGATGTGTAAGAGGAGACATGAGAAAGAACTAAAGTGTAATGTTTTATTTATTAGCACAGAAGTAATGTGATTCTAGAGTTATCATGGTATATTTTGTCAAGAACTCCAAAATACAGACCTTCTGAAGAGTAAAACACCAATTCATCTCTAGTGCCTTATGCATTTAACAGCATTTTCCAAATCTCAGGGTAGCTGCAACTACATTTTGAAGGAGTCCAGAAATTCCTATATCTCAAGTTCCTTTCTGAAAGTTTTTTTGTTTTTGTTTTTGTTTTTTGTTTTTGTTTGGTTTGGTTTGGTTTGGTTTTTATGGTACCAGAAATCCTGGTACCAAAAAAATCGGGTCCTTGAGCTTGCGAGGCAGGTGGCAGAACAAGTGAGCTAAATCCCTGGTCCCCCTTTCTGAAATTTTTCAAAGAAAATGAACAGATATACATTCCCTTTCTGTGTCTGTGCCTTGCAATGAATAATCTTTGATTTTAAAACATTCGGTATTTTAGACCATGGACAGAGCACCGAAATAATCAAGAGGTCTGGTGTGTTCTTATGCTTGACAGAGCCATAGGTTCTGATGGATTTTTCCCCGTCTGGTATATTTAATGTCTGTAGGCAAATTGTGTGACACCAACTGCTTAATGTCACGACAAGAGGACTGGACCTCATGAGTTTCCCATGAATGAGGGAGGCTACAATTGCCTTTCTTCGTGAGTTCATTGTTCTGTTAATTCTATCACTTTTATCACGTTTGATATGGGTAGTAAATTCTGATTGCAGACTTTTTAGGAGTTAAATAAATAGTAGAAATCTTGTTAGAAAAATATTTATCTAATTAGATTATTCACTGGAAAACATAAAATTCCAATTCTTCAATTCTGAGGTTTAGGACTAGGAAATATAAATCTACTACGATTTTTTATTGCAAATTCCAGAGATAGGATTCAGGCTTAGTTTTACTATATTGTTCTTTGTATCTATATGAATATCAACAATGAAAATTTATTTAATATGAATACATTTGATTTGGAAAATGTATTTCAAGGGGCTTATTTCTCATTTGTATGCTGAGTTTAAAATTATTTTGCCATTTTCACCTTTATAAGCATATGCTGAATTTTCTAGCACCTCCAAATTCTACACAAATGTCTCCTCATTCTGAAATCTTCCATTTATTTTATGGATTTCAGAAACAACTCGTATCAATATAAAAAATATTAATACATGAAGTTATAATTCTTCCTTTCATGTCAGTCTGCTGTATCTTCATAACAACCACATTCAGAGTTTAAATCCTTTCAGAAAAATTCTAATGCACAGTTGAAAAGTATCATTTAAGTATCTGATATTTCCACTATGTTTGTTTTTGTTTTTGTTTTTTGGTTTATTCCATGTTCTGTTCAGTTTGCATTCTTCCTAGAGGGAAACTTAAAAAAACTACTTTCTATAACAATTTTGGTAACATAAGGAATATAAATTGAATTTCCAAGCTTTATAAAATCAATTTGTTTCAGCAATAGATAGGAATTTGAAATATTCATTCCTTTCAGATTCCTTCATCTGTGTATAGCAGAATTATTCTTATCAAAACAATCTTTAAGATAGCATTAAGGAACTCAAATTCTTCTAATGAATATCTTCTCACTATCTAGTACACTGTCTAATGTTTCCAAGAAAAAAATAAAAAATTATTGAGAAACAAAGCTTTGTGTGTTTATGTAAGATACCTCTATTTTGAAACTATTTGCAAAAATCCCACATCCTTTTCTTCCAAGTTAAATTGGCACATACTTAAGATTTGAAAAGGTAATATCATATTTGGTAATTTTACAGAAGACTTTTCTCTCCATTGCCTCCCACCGCAGTTGCCTTCTCCTTAGCATCTATTTTTTATTCACTAAGTTTATTGGTACATTTTAGGTATACATTATGATCACATTCATTATTGGGAATTTGTACCTGTACATAACATATCTTGGTTCTTACTTTTTCCCATTCCCTTTCCTCTCCCTTCAACCCCTCCATTCCTCCCTATTTACATAATCTTTGTTTCCATTTTTTTCCTTCTTTTTTCTTATTTTTTCTTTCCCATCTTCCCTTTTCCCCACCCCTCCTCCTCGGTTCCCCTTCCTCTTTGAACCTTTTCTTCCTATTTCACATTATCTATTATACATTTTGGTCCTTGTTTACACTTTGTTTCTCACACCAGAGAAACTATTCAGTATTTACACGTGTGTCCTATTTAATGCACTTAAGAGCATGGCCTCATGATGGATCCTTAGCATCTTAAAGAAGACTCAATCTTTCCCCACCTACTTCATAGAACACATTTGCTCAAACCGATACCCATGTTCCCTTCATCACTTCAACTGGCCTGGCATCCCTGAATGAACCACCTTCCTTCAAAATTTCTGGCCATTGTATGTGCCGTTCTGTTTTCCAAGTGCCTTCATGAATCATCCTGTCCCACATCTGGTGCTACTTCTTACAGGATACTTTCCTGTTTCTTTTTAAGCAAAGTTCATAGCAATACCTCACAGCTCTTTAATAAACTGTTTTGGATCCCAAGGTATTGCATTGTGATACATTTTACACTCATGACTCTTCGCCTTTTGGCCTGTGAGACACTACAGAAGATTGGCAGCCTGGTTTGAGGACTCATTTTCCTCTTCACTGCTCCCTGCCTATGCACTGCAGTTCTCAGGCTTCCACATTCCTGTGTGTTTCCCTGTGTGTGTGTGTGTGTGTGTGTGTGTGACAGACAGACATGCAGACAGACTGAGACAAACGCAGAGAAACAAAGACAGAAAGGGAGGAGAAGGAGGAGAGGTTTCATTTTAAGGATTTGACTTGCATGATTACAGAGGTTGGCAAGTCCAAAGTCTGCAGAGTGGACAGGCAAGATGGAGACTCACAAAGAGCCAATGATGCAGTTCCAGCCCAAGGTAATCTGCTGGCAGAATTCCCTCTTATTCAGGGGTGAGCATGTTTTTCTATTCACATCTTCAGTTGATTGGACAAGTCACAACCACATTATGCAGTATCATCTGTTTTCTTCAGTCTTCCCTTGAAATATTACTGACGCAAAAATGCAGAAACATCCCAGATAATGTTGGACCACAACGTTGATCACCCTGACTCAGACAAGTTGACCCAAGAAGTGAACCATCCCACAGACCTTTGGTCATTTACTGTGTACTGTCTTCCCACTCTGAATTTCAGCTTTGCCACATTATTTTCTTTGGTCAATGGAATGTTGGCAAATGTGTAGAAGGAAAGACCAGGAAAGTGCCTGTGTGTTTCTGCTTGTGCTGCATCACCCTGGCCACTGCTATGAGGACGTGCCTGGGACGACATGTTGTCCAGTTCTCACAGATAATAATCAGCAGATAAGTGAGTCCATCTACAAAGGAAAAACTTCCTGGACAAGTTCAGCTTAATTCGTTAACCTAATAAAATGCAAGATAAATAAATGCCTTTGCTGCAAGACATGAATTTTGTGGTTATTTGTTATGCAATACAACAATTTGGAACCTTGCTGATAAGAACTAGATGCTATTTGTCATTATGTCTCCATCTGAAAATATCCTACTGAGGACATGCACAATGGTAATGCAATAAAGTATGTACTGCTACCATATGTGGGATTGATCGATGTTTGTCAAATACATTACAGAATTCATTGGTAACAGGTAAGGTCAAGGAGAGGTGATCAGAAAAGAAAAGGCTCACTTTGGTAGCTTATATGATGCATATTTATTCTCTCCCAGTTTGGGAGAGGTTGGAATCTGAAATCAAAGGATCAGATAGGTTAGTTTCTTCTGTGGACTCAAAGGTGAGAAGCTGCTTTATGCATGTAGTAGTCTTCTAGGGCTGATATAAAATACCACAGACTAAATGACTTAAACAACACCAATGTGTTGGTCAAATTTTTGTTGCTGTGTCCAAAATACAGTGATACCTTGGTTCACAAATGCTTTTGTTTGTGAACAATTTGGTTTGTGAACAGAAACATCTAGCAAAATTTTGTTTTTGTTTGGGAACTCTGCATCGGGTGATGAACATGACTGTGGCCATCTTTTCCAGAATCATGGAATGACTTAAGTTCGAGAACCAGGGTAGCACTGTTTCTGACACACACAACTTAAAGAAGGAATGATTTATTAGACTCACAGTTTCAGAGGATTCAGTCCATGGTTGGCTGGCTGCAAATCAGGAACTTCATGGTGGAAAGGTGAGGCAGAACAAAGTTTCTCATCTAGTGCTAGCTGGGAAGCAGAGCAGAGGGTTGGAGAACATCAACTAGAGACATCCCCTCCAAAAGCATCCCTCAGTGACTCCCTCCTCTACTGGGACTGATAGTACAATTAAAGTATGAACATCAGTGAACTAATCCACTGATAACTACAGCATGCCCATGATACAGACCCTCTCCAAAAGCTTTTTAATCCAATTGAATTGGCAGTTAAGATTTAACTGTAGAATAGGACATACATGTGTAAATACCGAAGTTTCTCCAGTGTGAGAAACCAAAAGTGTAAATAAAGAATAAAGGCATAGTAGATAATGTGAAATAGGAAGAAAAGGGGCAAGGGGAAGGGGAAGTGGGAGGGGTAGGGAAAAGGAAGGAAGGAAATGGAATTAACATGAGAAAATGAAAAAATGGAAACAAAGTCTTTGTAAATAGGAAGAGATAGAGGGGTTGCAGGGAGAGCAGGGGAAGGGGGAAAAATAAGAACCAAGAGAGATTATGTAAAGGTGTAAATTTCTAATGATGAATGTCATTATATTGTATACCTAAAATGTACCAATAAAATTAATTTTTTAAAAAGATTTAACTGTAGAGGATGTAAGGCCTACGTGCCAGTAGGGGTGAATTACAGATAAGTCTCTTCACATGGTCATCCTTTTGGGGAGTCACAACCCTCATGTCTCTCTACGTATTTGGGTATTTTCCCTTAAGGACAATGGTCACATTGGACTGAGGCACCCTCTCATGGTCTCATTTGAACTTAATTGCCTACTTAAAGCCCCTACCTCCAAATAAAATCATATTCTCAGGTAGCAGAGGACTAAGACTTCAACCTATGAATTTTAAGGGCCATGCTGCAATCTATAACGATGACCTTTTCCTTGCCATCAGTCAGGTCTGGCAACCCTTGGCATCCTTTGGCATGTAGATGCCTCAGTCTTGGCCTCCGTAGTCACCTGGTTCCATTCTGTGCTTATCCCTGCTTACAATATCTTAAGAGGACACCAATCATCTCTGACTAAGGGTATAGCCTGCTCCTGTATGATTTCATCATAACCTAGTTAGTTTACAAGTGTTTTGTGCTTTAAGATACGGTAAAGATGATTAACATCTCTTTTTTATTCCATTTTTCATACATGTTTGCAGGACAAAATGTTTGCACTCCTTGTGAGGAGTTGGTACCTGTACTTAACACATCTTCATCCCTTTTTTCATCCCTTTCCCTCTCTTCTGTCACCCCTCCATCTCCTGATTCTCTTCCCATTTGAGAAAGATCTATCTCCCTACTTCCAGCTACCTATATTTTATATTGTTCTTTATAATTTGGGTTCCTCATATAAAAGAAACTGCGGTATTTAAGCTTGTGTGTCTGATTTCTAGTTCTTCAGGAGAGAGATAAAAATGGCAAAAGAAAACTCTTCTAAACTTTAATACAAAATAGCTAGAAAAAATGAGAATAGAGTGAAAATGCACAGCAAGAGATAGGAAACCCAAATATAACTGATTCACAATTTCCCCTGGGTTATGAAAAAGTGTCTACTGTAATAATATGACTTATGCTAGACATTTCTATTGAGTAATTAAACCAGCAAAACATTTTCTTTGAGGAGTAAAATTCATGGCTCCTTCCTCCAAAGCAATCTTGATCTTCTGTCTTTCATTCACTGATATAAAATCTTTAATCCTAACTAAAAAGAAACACTTCTCCTCATGGCCTCAAGATGAGGAAATCCAACAAAGGCAACTGTTTTGTGAATTTTTAAGGGAAATTGGTGAAGTGCCAGGATTTGTTTTACTCTATGCAGTCCAAATGCTTTCTCCTTCAGGAAGCAATGATGACATGAACTTCAAATGTAGGTTGTGAAAGCCGTGAATGGGCTTAAATAATGTCCCTCTCTGCTCCCACTTGTTAAAAGAAAGATATTCTGTGATGATAATTATAGTTGTCATTGGCATATGGTAAGTTGAATGACTCCATGTGTATTCTCATTTACTCTTTACAACACTCCTATGAAGCACCAAGAGGACAATAAAACTCATGTCAAGAAGTTGGCAATATAAATCTACGATAGAAAAAAGGAAGGAAAGAGACTAGGCTTTGCGTCATGAAAGCCATTACAACCAGCTGAGTTGGGAAGAGGAGAGCATGCATGCACGTTATCAGAATCAAGAGTGCCCTGCTACCCACTGAACAATTAAAAGATGCACTAACAATGGTAGTTATAAGGATCCTGCTATCAGACCACTAGCAAAAAGTACTTTGTGGAAGTTGATTACTCTTTCCAGTGAAATAGAAATAATAGGAGAGATAAATGATAGCCAGAGAGATAGATAAACAGATAGACATAGAAGATAGATAATTATAAACCTTTATGTCATATGATCATGGAGGCCAAGAAGCCCCCCATCTGTGATCCTCAAGCTGGGGAATAGGAGAGCCCATGGGATAATACAGGTCAGTTGTAACCTGGTGCTTCAATGTTAAGGGTAGGAGAAGATGAGTGTTGCAACCTAAGAAGAGAAAGAATCTACCCTTCCTTCACCACTTTGTTCTATTTAGGCCCTCGGTGGATTGCATGGCACCTGCCCACACTTCCTCACTCAGGTCTCTTCCGGGAAGACTCTCACAGACCACGAGAAATAACTTTAGAGCTGCTATTTGGGCTTCCCTTAGCCTAGTCTGAGTGGCCCGTGCAATTAACCACTGCACTTTTTAAGAGACACTGAGATAGCTATTCTTAGACCTGTCTTGAAATACTAGATTGTGATGCCAACCACAATGTAACTGTTGAAAAATTTTTTTAAATTAGGCTGGTTTCTTTTCATCCCTCCTGTGGTGGATTTCTTTTTTCCCCAACTTTTCAATTCTAAGAAATCTCTTTTCTCCTCTGTAATTAAGGTCATGTTAGTTTCTGAAAGTCAATTCATTTAGATTTTCTTATAGTCTCAATGTGGGAACAGGGCTGAATAACATGATTATATAGGTCGTTTAACTGGGTTTAGTTGTTATATTGATAGCGAATATTCTCTGCCAATTTTCTTCATCTAAGCCAGAAACTATCCTCCTTTCTTTTATGATAGATATAATTAGGAATTATGCAGCATGTACTGAGTTTCTTTCTTCAGGTGAGAAACATTTTATTATGCTTCAAAATGTCTTTAGGGGGTCAGGAAGGTTTCTAGGTCTCTATTTTTGTTCAAATGGGAATCTTTGCATTTAAACTCTTTCTACTGCATTGAACCTATTTTTTTCCTTAATCTTTTGCTATATCTGGTTTGTCAGTTTTATCTAGTGTCTTTTAATTCCTTCTTGTTAATAGTAAAATAACCAAAGATTTCTACTTCTCCCTTTGGTCTCCATTGTTCTCCTGTTTTTACTTGTATTCATTCCACCTTTTCAGAATAAGTAACACTGTTTACTATACTTGCTTTCTTCCACCCATGCCACTATCCTTGTTTCAGTCATAATTCTACAACTAAATACATTAAATGTACACCATCAGTCTTGTGCTGGAATTTCTCCTATTGCTTCTTGGTAGGATAAAATCATCATACGATAATCCTCAGAGAAGTTTCATATGTTTATTGCTTCCTGAGTAACTGCACATTTAAAACTTCTATAACTTGAAATGTAAGGACAGCTTGGCTTAAACTTACAATTTTGACTCATGCTCTTTTTCTTTGTGTTTCTCGACAGCCTAATATTTTTATTTTTATTAATAGTTTGATCTTTTAGCCTGAAGCCCATAGAGGTGTTTCTTCCTTTGTCCTTACAAACTAACAGTTTCAATGAGACAGATTTTACAGTTTATTGTTGAACTAATATTTTTATTCCTCAATAAGAATTTTAAAAGTTTTTCTTTACTGGTTTCAAAAGATATTTATTGGATTATAATTTCCAGTGTTAGCTCTTCTCCTTGTTCGTTCGTTTGTTTGTTCCCGTTCAGGGAGTCCACTTCAATGTATGTTGGAACTTCATTTCCTGGCTTCCATTCCAACCACTTCTTCTCACCCCTTTTTGGCTTCTTTATATTTTTATTGCCCCAGGACTTTTTCTGCCTTTGCCTCACTGTGACTCACTAAATTTCCCTTATAATCTACTCTCCTTTCAGCCTTGTGTTTCTAAAATATCTTACTTTCTTTTATTCATTTTTTAGATTCTTCCCTGCAACCACTCTGAGCCCTCCATTTCCTCCCAAACAAAGGGGAATTTTACCAAGAGGTGGTCAGAATGGAGAGCGATACACATTCAATAAATTGCAGTTAAAGTGTTCTACTTTCACAAACTTTTTCTAAAATATGACCCCATGAACTCATGATCAGAACCCTTGTGAGACTGTTGAAAGGACCTTTAAATGAGAAGGGCCCCGAAGCTTAGGATTTGCCAGCATTACAATGATTCCACCCTGGCCACAAGTGGGTGACAGCCACATATGAAATGCTTTGCATGTATTATCTCAGTAATAGGTTCACATAGTACTGAAAACACAAAGCTTTATGACAAACAGCATTATATGCCTCACTTACAAAGAAGAAAATGAGGTTACAAAGGGCAAATTTCCAGTGGGAAATTTAGAATTAGGATACATTCCACTCTTCCTACAAGGTCTGGCTTCAGACATTTTTTCCTTATTGGTGCTCTGCACCATCACCCACTGCCTGTGCTTTCAACCCACTCCGTGTTGTCCAGTCTCATCGGCCTCTATCTCCCACCTCCTGCCCATCGGTGCCTGCATTTTTAAGCCTTTTACACACATGCATTGGTCGGTCTCTTCGAAGTTTTCAATACTGGCTCAGTTTCCTTATTCATTT
Source organism: Heterocephalus glaber (assembly GCF_000247695.1). The sequence continues at coordinate 2,303,583 of NW_004624843.1, read as the reverse complement.
ATTCCAGTTTCTTGGGACAGAAGACACCCAGGACTTTTTCACCTTCGTGGTCCTCATAGTCATCTTCTTCTTCCAGCACATTCGTACCGGAGCTGTTACAAAATGATGAAACCAGCATAGGCACAATCAACAATTTTATCGACTGTTTCCGGCTCGAGTCTCTTTGTTCACTGACTGCTCTCTGTAAATGGATACAGAAGATAGAGAAGAGACACAGAGGGCTGGGGTGGGATTTAGGCTGTTGCCTTGAACTACTGGGTAACTATGGTGTCATTTTCTGAGCGGTAAGAGGCTGAGACAAGTGGCTGCCCAAGTGTGGGAGTGTTAGTGTCATGAGCCCCCATCTTAAATAGAAACTGAACAAAAATGGAGCTAAAAGTTAGAAGAAGTATCTCCCAATAATGGATCTATACAGCAAAACTTAAGTTCATGCTTGTCAAAAGTGAAAACAAGAACTAAGAACTGGATGTTAATGCCTTCAATAATCCTAACAACTTAATATTTTCTGGGAGTGTATGGCAAGAGAGTTTTAATAACGTGACTTTTACCAATCTATCTATTCACCAATCTATCCTCGCCCACTGGGGCTGGCCCTTCACCTCTTCCCAGGATTTCCCAGCAGTGTGGAGATTTGGTTTTTCCTTCAATCTGTGTTCTTAGGCCTCTCTGCTGTTCAGGGCTAGCCTGTGTGCACTCGCAGCTGATTTTCCTAGCCTAAAGTTGCACATCACATCCGCACTGGGTGCCTCCCGTGGATCTGACCTCAGGTGTGCTCTGAGCCCAGGCTGTCTTTTCCCACAAAATTAGGGCGAACTGCAAATATTGGTACTGGGATTTTATTCTCCATATGAAGAAAGAAGCTCCGTGCAATGAATTTGTGGTTTACTGGTCACGAAATGTTATCACCACTACCATTTAGCATGTGTAAAATTTTTTAAATATATAAATATTAAAATTTTATTTTA